>QEOU01007559.1:122557-278136 GCA_003122765.1 Juglans cathayensis
TTTTTTTTTTTTTTTTTGAGGTGATGGAAAAGTTCATGAGCAATAAGGGTATTTTCCTTAATGTTTCTACCTAGGACGAAGGCTGTTTGAAGTGGAGAGATGATTTTTGGGAGAAGAATTTTAAGACGATTGGCCATGATTTTGGTTATAATCTTGTAGCTGACATTTGTGAGGCTTATTGGGCGATATTGGCTTGGATTATTTGGACAATTCGTCTTTGGGATGAGAGCAATGTTGGTATGATTGATATGCTTTAAGAGCTTCCCACTGATAAAGAAATTCTGAACTGACAGTATGACATCTTGTTTCACAATACTCCAATAATGCTTATAGAATAAAGTTGTCATTCCATCTGATCCTGGAGCTTTGTTGCTGGGAATTTGTTTTAGAGCCTCTAATATTTCCTCTTCAACTGTATTGCACTTAGAGATTCATTCTCTATATCCGAAACTTGCTTTTCAAAGAGATTATCCAGTTGTTCCGGAACATTTGGATTTGAAGAGGAATATATAGATCTAAAATGATTAATAAAAGAAGTCTCTATAACAGTAGAGTCCATTGACCAATTACCTGGCGCCAACTTGATTGAGTCGATAGCATTCCTTCTTCTCCGGATGGTGGTTGTTAGATGATAAAATTTGGTATTTAGATCCGTCGATGTAAGCCATGTGTGTTTAGATTTTTGCTTCCATAAGATTTCTTCATATTCTCTTTGCTTGTGAATTCTATGTTGCAAGAATCTTTCTTTTTCTTAATTTGAAGTAGTCATATTGGCTTCCTGTACCTCGAGAACACTTTCGAGTTGATGTATATTGTGGTTGCTTCTCCCGAAGTGATCTTTATTCCAGACTTTGAGAGCTTCCTTGGTTGACTTGATTTTCTTGCATAGAATATAAGACGGATTGCCCAAGTGAGGTTTACTCCATACTTCACTAATTATTTGATGGCTTAAAGGCTCTCGAGTCCAGAATTCTTCAAACTTGAAAGAAGGGGCTTGACGAATATTGGATGTGGTGTATAACAAGATTGGATGATGATCTGATGCTGATGATGCAAGATGTTGCAAAGTAGTATCTGAAAACAGTAATCTCCATTCTTGATTTGCAATAGCTCGATCTAATCTCTCTTATATGAGCGCTTGACCCTGTCTATTATTTGTCCATGTAAATTTTGGTCGCATATAGCCAATGTCTATAAGGTCATTCCTATCCATAAGAGCTTTTAGGCCCTTATTAGGATTATAATAGATAAGTCTTCCACCAGATTTTTCAGTTTGATCAATGAGGTCATTGAAGTCTCCCAAACAAATTTAAGGCCCTGGAAAAGCTTGATATAATGAATCTAAATGGCTCCAAAAGCTAGCTTTATTATTCCATTGGGCCGGCGCATAAACATAGGTAATCATCCAAGGTTGATGTGTAGGATCAGAGTAAACTAAAACAGAAATTACATTAGTATTTATATTTACAGGTTCTATTTCTACACCCGATCTCCACAAAAGAAGCAGTCCTCCTTTTTTACACACTGCTGGATAGTGAACAAAAAGATGGAAACCTAAGCTATTTACAATAGAAATGGTGCGTTCATCCGATACCAAGGTTTTCGACAAAAAGACTACATCCGGGTTATATTTCCTAATATTAGCCCTTAAGTTTCTGATTGCTTTGGGTTGGGCTAATCCCCTGCAATTCCATGCCATTGTCCTCACTTGGTCTGTGGAGGCATTTTTAAGCTTGCCTAGCTAGCTGTCTTGGACTTTCCTTTCGGGTGGGTTGGTGGTCTACTATATGGACTGACTTTTGCTTTTCCTTTAGATTTTTTTTCCTTGCCTAGTGGACCTGACTGTAATTCCAGAAGAGCAAGTGCCATTGAAGTTTCATCCGAGTGTTGCTTTGGAAGCTTACTTTCAGTTGGATCTGTATGCTTCACTTTGATAAGACGCTGTGACTTTCTTTTTGGAGCTTCAGAAAATTCAAATTGCTGCTGTCTTTTGGAAGGAAGGTTGACTTGGGAATGACGTTGAACTTTTGTAATACATACAGCTGAGTTCTCACTGAGGACAATTTCTTTATAATTAGGATCATCAGATAAGCTTACTGTCTGTTCAATATGCATGGGACTCTTTTCACAGTGAAGACTTAAATCTTCTAACAGTTGGGAATTCACTTGAGTAGGAAATAATTCCATAGCCTTTTTAGACTCAAGGCGAGATGGAATGTGAGTGGAGAAACTGTATGGATCAGTTGGAGTGGAAGAGCTATGTACTGGACTAACATCTGATGAAGAATTGAAGAGAGGTTCAGGCTTACTTGCGTAGAAGAAATGTTGAGGCCTATTAAAGGGTATATCCTGTGGGCCCATGAATAAAGGCCTTGATTCTTTCGGTGGATCGGAAATAATTCCTGGCCCCTTTCCCAGCCCGAGCCCAATACCAAGACCCGTATATTCCTTCGACTTGTTATAGTGCTGTAATGCCGTGTATATCTGCTGCCAATGTGCTCTCCATGTCGGTTGGTACTGTGTTGATCCTGTGGCTGTGATAGATGGAGCCGAAGCTGATTCTTGTACCCAAGAGCTAGTTTCCTCTACCACCTACGCCTCCAAGCTTGAAGACAAAAGAGATATTTTGCTCTGATTTGAGGTAAGGTTACTAGATTCGGCAGGTGTCTGAACAGTGAAGAAGTTAATGGTTCTTGGTGAGGAAATTAATGAGCGTTGATCACTGTAGCTGTAAGGACTAACTGCATCTTTTTCCATGGATATTCCGCCCGGTTGAAGAGATTTCGAAGAAGAAATCAATGGTTGCAAACTCGAACTATTGGATGGAATTTCATGGATTGGATCTCTGGTAAGTCCATCTCGTTCTTTGAAAATAATCCCCTGTTGTTTGCTTGCACTGAGGATTTTTTTTTTCCTTTGTTAAACTTGCCAACTGTAGAAACCAAAGTTGAGAATTTGTGCAAAGCTTCTGTTTCTTCGAATTTCCCATCACCCGTTTGATGTAATGCTTGAGTGTTATCAAGAGTGGTTTGAAATTCTGCTCTTATCCATGGACCATACACAAGTCTTATTGGAGGCAAACTTAAGAATCCACAGAAGATTTGTGAGTGACCAAGCCTCCCGCATGCATAACAAAAGTCTGATAGTTTCTCATATTTTATAGCAATCCATATTTCACGATTATCAGGCCTTTGCATCATGAATCCTTTGCTGAAGTGGTTTGGTGATATCTAGCTCAACTTTAATTCTAATAAACTTTCTGAATGCTAGACCATAAAGAGGATCTTCCTCCACTTTTATTAAATTACCGAGAGCTTTTCCTATTTCCATGGCATTGTTGAGAGTGATATGGTCAAGTGGTAAACCATGAACTTGCACATTAAAAGTGGCATGGTTTAAACTGATTTCATTGAGTGTAGCTCCCGGAGACCATAGTTTTAGAATTAGCAAATGCCCTTTAATATTCCATGGGGCTTGATTAAGCAATCTTAGTTTATCATGGGAAGTTCTAAAGGTGAATATAAACTTGTTTATATCCATCTCTTCAATAAGGAAATTTTGGATGAAGTTCCAAGAGGCTTTAAAGCCGGAATAGATTGCATATTTATTCAGTGGTCTATCGGCAACTAACCTTCCTATCAGGATTTTATCTAATGTAGCTTGTGCTGTATCTGTAGCAAGTTGTAGCTTGAGATCATGCCATGACAAAGCTTTTGTCTGTAGGATCAGAGAGTCGATATCCATTTGATGAAGGAGGTGTAGCAGCAAAGGCAAAATCTTGGTTAGAATCTGTAGAGGGATTGGTATTCTAAATGTTGTTGTAAGAACTCCTCTTGTGTGTAAGTTGATTGCGTGAAAAGGAGCAACACTAAGTGCAGAAAAATGATACCACCTCCTAGACAGAGAAGCTCTCACTTCTCTCTAGCCGATTTTTATGTGGGTGTATTAGAATTCTTACTTTTCCATTTAGGGGTACTTTTGAGGGAAATACTTTTAAAATAATTATATATTATATTTATTATTATTAATATTTTAAGATTTATGTTGAAAGTTCTAAATTAGTTTGAAAAACAGAAATTAGAAGAGTTTGTAAGTTATGGCTCATGGTTAGGGTTGTAAAGAAAATCGAAAAATTGGTTGAATTGAACCTGACTGGACCGAACCGGTTTGTAAGCGGTTCAGTGTGGTACCGGTTTTTAAGAACTAAAACTGATCCTAAATTGGTTTGATAGTGATTTTCATATTTTGAAAACTGGTTTAAACTGAACCAGACATATATATATTTATAATTTTTTATATGATACACAATCTTTTATAATATATTATATATATTATATTCTAAATTGCTAATTAATATGATATGAAATTATAATCTTATTCTTCAATTCTATTAATCGTATAACATAAAATTAGTATAACATGTGATATAAGATAAAATTAATCTTATAATTTTTAATATAACATACAAATTTTAATCCTATAATATAAAATTAATATAACATAAAATTCTAATCTTAAACATAAATATTAATATAAACTTACTTTTGATACATATATATATATATATATCTATATATATATATAAATACATTTTTGACATAATAAATTATAATATATATGTATATATTCTTTTTATAAATACATTTTTACACATTTGATCATATATAATCATATAAAAATTCTAGAACTTATATAGACTATAGTTAAACTCAATACTATATTCGTATCTGTTAATTATTAAAAAATAATGTACTTATACTATAATATAAATAAACTAATAATTTACTATATGTAATCATCATATGATTACTAATATAGATAATCCGTAAAAATGGAAAAACTAGACCAGACAGAAATCGAAAAAACCAGAAGTTCTGATTTCAATAGTAAATCAATCCGGTATCAGTTCTTAAATTTTCAAAATCTATGTATACCGGTTCGGTTCTAATAAATGTACAAAACCAAACCGAACCTTATCTGTTATACTCCTACTCTTGGGAAGGAGATTTGTACTAGGAAAAGCAACAATGAAAGGGAGGGAGAGAATTTCACAGGGCAACCAAATCAAGGCTGGAAGCATTTCTCGACCCAGTGTTAGCCCTAGCTCCAGGGGGGGGGGTGGGGTTAGATTCACACCTTTCAAAGCTCAGGAAGAATGTCGCTCAGAAATGATAAATCCAAAATTAGCTAATGAATCGGGACATGGTTTCAGACTGGGTTTGCCACGTGAGGGGGTGTGAATCGGACTAGGGATTATGTTTCCTTGTAGTAAAGGGTGCCCATGGTGGATACCTTGTCCCCCTTCCCTTGGCTAGGGTTATGAAGTGGTTCTTGATGGTTGGCATGGGTGTTACACTTAGAGATGTTATTTACATAGCTCCTCCCCCCCCTTTGGATGAGGTACCTACTTATATCACAAAAGTGAAAATCTCTCTATCAAGTATAATTTTCTCTAGTTCTGGCACTTAAGTTGTAGAATATGTGAGTATTGCTCTAGCCTTACCACGTAGCACATTCCGCCATCGAAAGAATGATTTCGGATGAACAACACCTGTGGAGAAGCTTAAACAACACATCCTTTTTAGGATTTTTCGCTCGTGGTAAACGCTTTCGCTGTACTCTAATCTAATTTTTCTAACATGAACTAGATACACACGCAAGCATGAAGCCTGGATTATAAGTTTAGAGGGGCCAAACATTTTTAGGCTAGAATAAATAGTTGAATTGAAGCTTTTTAGGTACACCAATATCAACAAGTGATACAAAAAATAAATCTCAAAATTTCATTCTTCCATTAATTTCGAAAACTTTACATTTACGCTTGTTATATATTGCAATTAAAAGAAAGAGGCTAAACTTTGTAAACGAGTTATATATAAATTATAAAAAAAGAGAAAATTATATGGGAAGGACAAACTAAGTTGTGGGTTTTCAAAATAATGTATAACATAAATTATATTTAAAGGTTTTAAGTGGTACATGATGAATTACAAATGTGGAACTTTTTTATTAAATATTTTTCATTAAGATAATTATAAATTTTTTTAAAAAATAATATAATATCAAATTATAATTTTCACATTAAATTAAATATAAAAAAAAATTGAAGACCAAAATCTAGTTTAATGATGAAAAAAAAAGTCAACTCACAAAAGTAAGGACGATATACATTCCTTAATTTTTTCCTTCAAGCCTTGAGGCCAGGCCCCCCTCCCTTCTCTTCGGTTGTGTGTGTATGTATATACTAGTAGAAGTAGCTACGTGCCCAGGCACGTATGCCCAGTTGAATGATTTTTATGTTTTTTTTCTTTTTATTAACAAGTCACCTCTCCAGCAGCACTGAAACTAAACATGTTATATGGGTGACCATATCTAAGCAATAATAACAAGAAAACAAAAGGGTAAATTTTATGAGAAAATATATTTACAACCGTAAATTATACAACTGCTGCGTAATCACTTTGAAAAAAGTGAATAAAGCATGAGACCTATATGAAAAAAATTAATTTTTTAATAGTAGACCCCACTCTTTTTCAAAACGATTACGCAATATTTACGCATTTCACGGTTGTATGTAGAATTACTCAAATTTTATTTGAATTAAACAGCGATCAAAAGTAATGATGATGAAAGTATTTGCAGAGATAAAAGTATTTTTTTTTTTGTTTATATTTTATGTCAAAACGACCTTAGCAAAAGTAAACCAGCACTAAAGGCACTTTAAATTTTCAATAAAGTTTTGCTCATGATTAATGATATTGTCGTTTTTTTTTTTTTTTTTTCCAAGTAACTTTTGGATTGAAAAATTAAAATTAAAGATAAAGTGGGGGGGATATGGATCCTCAAAAAATCTTTATCCTGTAAGTGTGAAATGCTTTGGTGACAATTTTTACGTTCCTTTGCCAGTCGAGTAACTTATTTCAATAATATTTCCGATTTGAACGAGGAACCTTTTATGCGCTATTACGACAAATTTTGATAAATTTTGATAAGTATATAAGACATTAGTAGTCAAACTAATATAGACTGTAATTATACTTATACTAATATAGTTATACTAAATCACTATAACTAATAGATTTTGGATTATTTATCCGTGCACAAACTAAGCAGCATTTGAAGTCAGAAACCTATGAGCCAGTAAAGCGAGACTCACAAATTCTACAAATCCAAACGACTTAAAATTTTAAATCCCTGTCTAAAGAATCATTACTTTTTTCATAAATCGAAATGTTATCCTTATCCAAAGGAGTAGGAAGTCTCGAGATCCAGGCAACTCCAGATTTTGCATCATTTCTTGGGTTCCGAGTTTTATAGGCTTCAAGTTTTACGGTTTTTTTTATCCTCAATCCTGGTACTTAACCCCCCTTGGACCAAAACCGACCATCAAGATGATTGAGGCCATGAAAAAACTTACCAGCCTCGAGCCTTACTTTGGGACGACCAACACAGGCTGAGGTCAGTTCAATGGAAGACGTCGACTGGGAGAAAGACGTCTGTCCCAGTACTTCTCTGCCTCCTTCGAAAGCAGTCATAGAGATGACAAGCAGCTTGAGAAGAATGTTGGCTCCAGTAAGGCTTCTTTCCCTTTCATATGTTTTTGTTTGCATGTGCGTGCGTCATATTCTAACTTTATCGTTCTTGTGTAGAACGTTGATGCCCTGGCATCTTGGATCGTGGAGGGTAAGGCCAGTTTGGAGTAGGCTGATGGCTACGCCCGATCCTTGGAGGCTGACCTTGATTCTTTTCGTGAGGAATCATCTAGACTTGTGTTCGAACTTCTTCGTGTTGAGAGTCTCCACGCTCGGGACAACGTTGCTCTGCATGCGGCGATCTGGAGAAGGCTACCACTCGGGCAGAGGTCCTGCGTCTTCAGGGGATGTTGGACTCCTTTGAGCGCTCCCGGGTTGATGCTGAGAGGAAGTCCAAGGAGGCAGCCGTTGTTTTGGCTTCCTTTGAGAAAGAGTGCAAGAGGGTGGCCAAGGAGTTGACTCCAAGGAAAGAGGCGTTTTGGAAGGAGAACCCTGAGAAGGACACCAAGATGAATGAGTTGCAAGGGGAGTTGATTGAGGCTCAGGCCACCTATGACAGGTTAAGAATTTGGCGAGTTTGATGAGGATGTCTCAGGAGGTGAACGAGTTGAGGGAGGCGCAAGGAAGATTAGATGCTGAGCTAACTGCTGCGAACAACGAGATTGTCCGCCTGCATCCCCAACTCTCCGCCGCTCGAACTATCTAGGATAGGGCCTTTGCATATGGGTATGGTGTAGGGTTGGCGCGTTTGAAGATGCATCTGCTGGCCAACCCTCAGGCTGACCTGAGGTGTCTCAACTTGAAAAACTTCCAGCCTGACACCACCGCCTGTCAATATGCTGATTTCATGGGTCAGGACATAATACTAGATGCTTTCTCTCGTCCTACGCTACCGCCTCAACAATGATGACTATGTAAAAACGATTTATTCCACATACAACTTTTGGATTCCACATACAGCTATTGCACATAATGTTAGAATAAAATAACTATATCGTCCACATGAATTGGAGTTGTTTGGGTTAAAAAATGAGTTGAGATGATTTGTGAATAATAGAATAAAATATTTTTAGAATATTATTTTTTGATATTACTATTATTATTATTTTGGGATTTAAAAAAGTTGAATTGTTTATTATATTTTGTGTAAGAATTTGAGAAAGTTGTAATGATGAAAATGAGATGAGTTGAGGTGATTTGTAAATTTAAACGAGGTCTAAAGAAAGGGAATTGCTAGGTCGGCCCATAGAGTTCTATCTATAAGTGCATTTTAATTTTTTATATGTTATTTTTTTGTTTTTTAAATCATTTTAAATATTTAAAAAAAATTATAAACTCATTAAAAAATTATTTTTTAACTAATAAAAACTATAAGATTATCATTTACTTCGGATTATACATTATGGATGCTTTGACTGATAGTATCAGCAATTAAACAATAACAAAAGCTAACATAATTAACACCTGTCATTCCTTGGTCTTCCACAGCATAGCCACAACTATAACAATATATATATAAAAAATAGTAAAGAATGATCTAATTAAATATAAAATAATACATCTATAATTATCACATTCTAAGTGGGAATATATTCATTATTGCTGCTTTGGATATAATGTGTTCTGCTAATATCTTACAATATTTATATATATATATATATATATATATATATATATATATGTTTAGATATCATGTGATCTGCTAATATATATGTTGAGAAAAAAACAAAAAAACAGATGATTTTTTAAAATAACAACAGCCCACATACTACCCGTGACTGACAGACTGCCATTATTATTATTACAGTACAGACGGAGAGCAACCTCAAGGGAAGGACCCACACGCTACCAACGTCTCAAAACTCGATCTGCAGTGTATGGATATCTTAGAGCATTCACATTAAATTAACTAAAAATTAAATCTAATGAAAATTTAACTATTAAGTCATAAAATTACTCACATTGAATTAGCTATATTTGGAATATAGCTACAGTAATATCCAAACTCATTTCCAAATTTGGAACACACTATTCATTCATCAAATCTTTTTTATATTATTTATTTCTCTCTCCCTTTAATATCAATTATTTCTCTCTCCATTTTAAATGACAATTGAAAAAATATAATTAGAATACAATTACTAATTAATATATAATATTATGAATAGTAAAATATGATAAAATAAAATAAATTCATAATTAAAAAAATTAAAAATTTTTCAAAATTATTAATTACTCATTACTATATAATGAATAAATGGATAATCCAATGTGGAGATTTGATGTGAATAGTCAAAGTTAAATTCATCTTATATTATTTTATTGTCATATAATGAAAAAATAGCTATTCCAATGTAAAAACTTATGTGAATGTAATAGCTAAATGCTAAATTCATCTTATATTCATAAAAAATGTACTTTAACTTTAGCTAATCCAATGAGAGTACTCTTATAGGGAAATGCTGTATCTCCCGCTGGGGGCTCTCGCTTGGAGCTCCCGCAGGAGATTAGCGTATTTTTTATGTGTTTTTTTTTTAAGTTATTTTTTATATAGATTTTTTTAATAATTTTAAATATTTTTAAAAATTTAAAATATTATTAAAAAATAAAAAAATTTAAAATATTATTAAAAAATAATTTCTTAATCACGAAATAAAATAAAAAATTACAAAAAAATATTTTTTTATTTTATTTTGTGATTAAGAAAGTATTTTTTAATGATTTTTTTTTTTACTTTCTAATTAAGAAAGTATTTTTAATAATGTTTTAAATTTATTTTATTTTTTTAAAAATATTTTTTATAATTTTTTATTTTACTTTGAGATTAAGAAATTATTTTTTAATATATATTTTTTTACTTTCTGTTTAAGAAAATATTTTCTGAATGATGTTTTAAATTTATTTTATTTTTTTAAAATATTTTAAAATAATAAAAGATCTATATAAAAAATTACTTAAATAAAACATATATAAAATAACACTACACCCCAGCGAGAGCTCCCAGCGAGACTGTAGCATCACCGTATCTTATAATATTAATATATATTTTTAGATGATTTTTAAAACTGACCGCTCTATTATACCGCTAGACTAAATTGGCGTTTTATTTTTTCTACTTTTTAAATTTTTAATCATTTTAAAATATTTTTAAAAAAATATAAAAAATATCAATATACTAGTAATCATTTCTTTAAATAGTAAATAAAAAAAAATAAAATACATAAGATATGAAAATGAAAGACAAATTAAATAGACAAAGTAACATTTTTCTTTTTAAAATAGCAACAGCCCACACAAGTTTTGCATAATTTGTATAAACACTGCCTGCGAATAACAGATAAAGCCTAAAAGGCAAAGCAAAAAACTTGTCTGCAAGTTTCTTTGATCACTGTTGGAGTAAAATTAGATTAAAAACTTAAAATTTCATGTTACCGCTTTCAGCTTTTGAGTTTTTTTTTTTTTTTTCACATTTTTTAAATATATTTAAATATTTCAAAAAATAAAAAATACTGCAATACATTTATAAAATTATTTCCTTAATTATTAATGTAAAAAGAAAAAAAAAAGGTAAACAGTATATTTGAACGGTACACTTATAGAGACAAAATAACTTTTACTCATTTTCTAACGCCCACCCAACCCTCTCGCCTTTTGGAAAATGCTAGACCCCAGCGGGGCATTTAGTGTTTTTTTTATATGTGTTTGTTTTAATTTTTTTAATATAGATATTTTTAATAATTTTAAATATTTTTAAAAAATAAAATAAAAATTAATATATTATTAAAAATATTTCCTTAATTACGAAATAGAATTTTTTATTCTACTTCGTGATTAAGGAAGTATTTTTTTAATATTTTTTTTACTTTATTAAGAAAGTATTTTTTAATGATATTTTAAATTTATTTTATTAAAATATTTAAAAGTGTAAAAAATATATATATAAAAAATAAATTAAAAAAATACACGAAAAGTACATGTTAAATCCAGCATGAGCTATAGCATGACCCTTATATACATAAAAAGAAGGAAAATGACAGTGTCACCGTTAGTTTTTACTTTTTCTTTTTACCGTTGTAATTTTTTATTTTATTTTTTAATTTATTTTTTACTTAGTAATTAAGAAAATATATTTTAATAATATTATAATTTTTATTTTTTTAAAAAATATTCAAAAATACATGTAAAAAAACATAACAAAAAAATAATCCTAACAGTAGCTCCCAGCTCCCCACTGGAGCGGTGGACTTAGAGCACTCCTAATAGCTTTTGTATTATATAAGAAATGTAAATAATTTGAAGAATTGTTCCAAAAAGAAGCTCCAACTGATTATGTAAAATGAAGTGTAAAATACATTTAGCTACAGTACCCAGCTACATGTAGCGGGTACTGTTCATCCTGTAAAATTTTTTTTATTATTGATATTTCATTTACTCCCTCATTTTTATTTATTTTGATTTGTATCATATATGCAAATTCTTTTTATTGTTCATCATTTAAAACACATATATTTCATTTTCTTCTAAAAAATATCTTAGAATTATTTTTAAACCAATTTTTTCATATTTGATTTTATTTTTAATTTTTATTTGGCTTATATATTTTTGTTTTACGTGTATAGGACTGAATTATTTTATATTGTATATAAAAATAAATTTACAAATATAAAAAAATATATGGATATTGTAAATTTATTGGTAGAAATGAAATATTTAAAAAGAATAAAAAAAAATATTTAAATGATATAGAGAAAAAATAGATAAACTGATTGATGACATATTGTAAAAGTCAGTATGTAAAATAGAAAAAGTGAATTTTAGTGATGTATTTTAAAGGATAAGATAAAGAGGAGTTCTCTTACCATCCCTCCGCTTTTAGTTCAAAAAAGTTTACCAAACAACAATTACTGACGCACAATAATTAAAGAGAAAAATTACTTTGTCTCTCTCATTTGATCGTTCAAACTGCTAGTTAATTTTTTTTTTATTTAATAATTAAAAAAATATTTTTAAATGTATTGATATATATATTTTTTATTTTTAAAAAATATTTAAAAAATATATAAAAAAGGCGACATAATAGCCTACACGTAATTAAATATCAAACTTGATTTGACACCTATCATTTCTGTTTCTTCTTTTTTTTTTTTTTTGAAAGAACACCTATCATTTCAATTGCATCAATCCTTGCCCCACGACAATAATGTAACAACTTTCATTAAAGCAAGAAACTTGAATGAATCCAATGATACCACCGTATTCTTTGGCGAGTCCTACTAGGGTCCCGAATTCGGGGTTAAAAATATGTCTCGAAAAGATAATTTTTTTTATATATTTTTTAATTATTATAAACATTTTTTAAAAAAATAAAAAATTTATAATGTCATTAAAAAATATTTTTTTTATCATTTGATAAAAAAAAAAACAAATCCCATTCGAGACATGTTTTGGAACCCAAAGCATTTCTCTTCTTTGGCAGTCTGCCTCTGCACAAGTTAATACGGATGAGAAAGGAAAGGATGGAAAATCTATGACCCACAGAAAAATAGAAATATCATTCAAAATCCAATATGCATCAATTGCAACTCAGATCGCTACAGTCGACCCAGTTTCTGAATTTACTTTCTTGTTTCTACTAATTGTAAATCGGATCAGAAAGCAAGCCAGATGACAAAAATCTCAAAAAACCATCAGATCGTAAAACCGGCAAAAATCATCAGATCACAAGTAGATAAGACAAACAAAAAAAAAAGAGAGATGTTGGAGTATAACTTCTTATATTGACAGAATGGAATTAAAATCAAAGGAGGAAAATCTAAAAGTAGAGAAGATAAATTAGAATTTGTAATTCTATTATTTCAGTTATTTTTCTCTTATTTATTCAAGTGTATATGTTCACTTATTTTAAATTCATCAGATCATTCATGAAAGGTTTTCATTTTCTCTTTCATTTGTTCCTATTCTCAAGTTACACTTGCTCATAAAAAAATTAACATGGTATCAGATTGAAATCTCTTGCTTCCGCAAATCCATCTTCATCTTCTCATCTCTAAAAACTTGGAAATTCTTGCAATTTGCATTCCTATCTTGCAGAGTTCTTCTTGCACCTTCTTGGATAGATTTTCGAAATGGATTGTGTCAATTCTGCCACTTCTGCTACTTCTTCCCATTCTCTCATAAACCCTTAGATGATTCTTCTAGTCCTTTTTATCTACATCCAAGTGACAATCTTGGCGCTCTTCTCGTTTCAGAAATTTTTGTGGGAGACAACTACATTGCTTGGAGTCGATCAATCACCATGGCCTTGACTGTCAAGAACAAGGTAGCCTTTAATGATGGTTGGTTGGTTGCGTGCCAACAACTTGGTACTTTGTGCTCATGAATTCCATTTCTAAAGACATAAGAAATAGCTTGCTTTATGTTGCATCTGCTGTAGATCTATGGAATGAGTTAAAAACTAGATATTTGAGAAGTGATGACCCAAGGGTTTTTCAGCTTGAAAAATCTTTAAGTTGTATAGACCAAGATTCATAATCAATTACAGAGTATTTCAGTGCCTTTAAGACTCTTTGGGATGAATATGTTAGTTATAGACCATTCCCAATGTGTACATGTGGAAAGATGGCTTCTTGCACTTGTGAGTTGTTCAATTTTTTGCTTCTCCGACAACAATCAGATTATGTCTTGAAGTTTCTTGTTGGCTTAAATGATTCCTATGCTTCAGTATGGAGTCAATTATTGTTTGTTGTTCCATTGCCTAGCATGGCTAAAGTGTTTTCTTTACTGCTTCAAGAAAAAAGTTAGAGGCAACTTACCAATCCTGCAAGCACTGAAACACATGCTTTGTTAGCAAATCAATTTACTCAGCCTCATTAGCATATTTGGTCCAAGTTCTCCAAAGAGAAGTCGAAGAAATCCTCATTGCATTGTACTCGTTGTGGCTACAATGGTCATACAATTGATACATGTTTCCAATTGCATGACTATCCCCCTAGATGGACTGGACCTAAGAGAAAAAGAAATCCTCCCTCTGCACATGCAACCATTTCAATTGAAGAGGTCTATATTTAAAATAGTAATGAGAACTAAAGATTTTCTTTAACTGCTGAAGAGTTTAATAAGCTTCTAGTACTTGCCAACTCAAATTCATCCACTCAGAATACTAATTCATCTATAGCAACTGTGAATTCAGTCACTACCCCTCAAGTTTCTGGTAACACTTTTACTCAATGTAATTCTTCTTCTACCAAGTTAAATTCTAATTTTTCTTGGATCCTAGATACTTGTTCACCTCTTCTATATTCCTCTACACCTACACCAATTAGAAGTCCTATTAATCTTGCTAATGGCCAAATTGTTCCAGCGTCATACACTGGAACAATGAGTATCTCTAGCACATTACATTTAAACGATGTTTTGTGTGTCCCTAGTTTCTCATTCAATCTTTTATCTGTTTCTAAACTAACCAAAGACTCTAATCTTTATCAATCTTTTTTTTGGCTCTTATTGCCTTTTCCAGGACCAACCAATGAAGAAGATGATTAACATTGCATTTGAGAAATAATGACTTTACCATCTATCTCAAGCTTCCTCGAAAGCTCATTCCTGCCATCAATATCAGTTTAATTGTCCACCATATTTTGCTTCAGCCACTACTCAAAACCAGTTAAATCTTTGGCACTACAGATTAGGTGATGTCTCAAATTCTAGAATACCTTTTCTTAGACAAATAAACAATTCAATAACATTTGGTCGAAATATCTGCGAAATCTGTCCACTAGCAAAGCAGAAAAAGCTTTCATTTCCTGTATCATAGCATATTTCTAATAAAGAGTTTGAATTGACTCATTGTGATATATGGGGTCCTTTTGCTACTGTTCCATATTGTGGTTTTAAGTTTTTCTTAACTATAGTAGATGATTTTACAAGATGCACTTGGGTTTTCATGCTTAGAACAAAATCTAAAGTTTCATTTTTCCAAACTTTTGTAAAATGGTTACAACACATTTTGACACTTTTGTCAAAACCATAAGAACAGACAATAGTTCAAAATTCATTCTTACAAAATTCTTTAATGAAAATGGCCTTTTGCATCAAAGGAGTTGTGTAGAAAGTAGAAACTCCACAATAAAATAGAGTTGTTGAAAGAAAACATCAACACTTATTAAACATAGCTAGAGCTTTAATGTTTCAAGCAAACTTACCTCTAATTTTTTGGAGTGACTGTGTGTTGACTACAACACATATTATAAATTGAATTTCAACCCCTCTTCTTCAAAACAAAACACCTTTTGAAATGCTATTTCACAAACAACTAATCTTTCTCGTTTAAAAGTTTTTGGCTGCTTATGCTTTGCATCTACACTTACTAATCAAAGACAAAATTTTGATCCAAGGGCTACTAAATGTCTATTTTCAGGATATCCCTCTGATGTCAAAGGTTACAAACTCATGGACTTGAACACAAATAGAATTTTCATCTTCGGAAATGTTGTATTTCATTAAGCCAATTTTCCATTCAAAGCTCTCCCACTTAACTCTGAAGTACCTACATTTTTGTTTCCTCATTCAAAGTTTCAACATGATCCTATCTATCCTGATCTAAATATACCTTCAGCAACCTCCAATGAACCAATTTCATTTCATACAAATATTCCTATCTCTTCTGATCTGAATATACCTACAATGACCTTCAATGAACCAGTTTCATCTCACATAAACATTGATCATCATCAAACTGCTTCACCTAATTCACATATAAGAAAATCAACCACCAAAATCTTTGCAGGATTATTATTGTGGTACTACCTCATTGTTTCCATATACAAACAATCCCTCTATTTCTACTGGTTGCTCCTCTAACATAGGTAATTTCTATCCTATATCTTTCTTTTTTTTCTACTAGTAGACTTTCAGTACCACACAAAGCCTTTTTAGCTTTTATTTCTACTTCTCGAGGACCCAAAATATACAAACAAGCTGCAAAATTACCTGAATGGCAAGTTACTATGAAAATGAACTTGATGCTTTAGAGTTAAAATAAACATGAGAACTTGTTACTCTACCTAAAAATAAACAGACCATAGATTGTAAATGGGTTTTTCGAGTTAAATACAAGGCTGATGGAACTATAGAAAGGCACAAAGCAAGATTGTAACTAAAGACTACACTAACGAGAAGGTTTAGACTTCTTTGATACTTTCTCTTCAGTGGCAAAAATCACTTCCATTCGAATATTATTGGTTGTTGCTGCAATTAGAGGTTGGTACATTCACTCATTAGATGTAAACAATGCATTTTTACATGGTGAATTACATGAAGAAGTTTATATGGAAGTGCCTTCTGGATTGACTACTACACAGTCCAACATAGTTTGCAAACTTTTAAAGAGTCTTTATAGCTTGAAGCAGGCCTCTTGACAATGGTTTGCAAAGCTTTCTCATGCCCTTATCGATTATGGCTTCACTCAAGGCAATTCTGATTGCTCACTGTTTATCAAGAAAACTATGGCTTTGTTCATAGCATTACTAGTTTATGTAGACGATGTTCTACTAGCTAGTGATGATTAGTTTGAAATTCAAAAACTCAAGACCTTTTTGCATGACAAGTTCACTATTAAGGACTTGGGGGAACTTAAGTACTTCCTTGAATTGGAAGTAGCTAGATCAAAGTCTGGAATTTCACTCTATAAAAGAAAGTATGCTTTAGACATACTTCAAGATATGGGTCTCATTGGTTCCAAGCCAGCTGCATTTCCAATGAAATCCAACCTCAAGCTCACTGCAAATGATCCCAATCTTTATGAGGATGCTTTAGCCTACAGAAGGCTAGTTGATAGATTACTATATTTAACAATCACAAAACCTGATCTTGCCTATGCTGTTCAAGTTCTCAGCCAGTTTCTTGCCAAACCAACTGTCTCTCATTATCAAGCTGTTGTTCGAGTGCTTAGGTACTTAAAAGCAACACCAGACCAAGGGTTGTTCTTCTCTTCCTCTTCAGACTTGAAGCTTAAAACTTTTTCAGATAGTGATTGGGCAGGTTGTATAGACACTCGAAGAAGTGTTACAGGCTTTGCTACTTTTCTAGGAGATTCATTATTCTCATAGAAATCCAAGAAACAAGCTATAATTAGTCAATCATATGCAGAAGCAAAATACAGGGCTCTTGCAACAATTACATGTGACGTGCAGTGGCTGCTCTATGCTCTACAAGATCTCAGTGTTGATGATCCTCAGCCAACAATGCTCTACACTGACAGCAAATCAGGTCTCTCTATTGCCACTAATCCAGTTCAACACGAGAGAACAAAGCACATACAAATAGATTGTCATCTTGTTAGGGAAAAGCTGCAGCAGAACATCATCAAGCTTTTTTACATTCCTTCGAGATTACAATTAGCAGACATCTTCACCAAGTCTCTCGAGGCATTGCTTTTTCATCATACTCTTCACAAGATGAACATTTTAAACATCCATGTTGATCTTGAGGGGCGGGGGGTGTTGGAGTATAGCCTCTCAGATTGACAAAATGGAATTAAAATCAAAGGAGGAAAAGCTAACAGTAGAGAAGTCAAATTAGAATTTTTAATTATGTTATTTCAGTTATTTTACCGTTATTTCTTCAAGTGTATATAAATACTAGTTCACTCATTGTAAATTCATTAGATCATTCATGAAAGGTTTTCATTTTCTCCTTCCTTTGTTTCTATTCTCGAGTGACACTTTGTGCTCATCAGAAAATCAACAAGAGACATGCTATGAGAGTGATAAGGATACTTTCCACTACAAAACAAATCCAAGAGTTGGCACTAGGAGAGCTGAAAATAAAAGTTTATCTAAAGCCTGATGTAAAATCCAAAACTCCATATTTGCCCAAAAACATAACCATGATCAATTATTGTCCATATATAGCAATTAAAAGAATTACTCTTGAAATAAATTTAACAAAAAAAAAAAAATGCACAAGACCCATGTAACTCTAAAATAGCCTTAGAACCGAGAGGTAGAGCTGAGAGAGAGAGGACCTTGAAACCATACTCGCCCGTGTCAGCTCTGAATTGTTGCACACAGGCTTCAACTCTCCCAAGTTGACTCATCTATGTTTCTACATTTGCACTCAATTCATGACAGTTACTGCGGCTTATTTAAGCTACCAAACTCGCCGTTGAAGACTCTGTTAAGAAACTCCTGGATTGGATTGCGTCTTCCTAGCTGGAATCTAAGACCAGAAAATTCAAAGTTGACTGAAAAACAAGAACCAACCTGTCTGACTAGGAAAAGAAACAAAACTTAGAGATCTTTCGCCTTGGACATGATCGAGAGCCGGCTCGGGGCAAGATGGAAAGTGGCTCTTCTCCTTAATTGATGGGAAGAGGCCCAGATCAGTGCGGTTAGCCCTCTTAACCCACTCTCCCTCTATGCCTCCGATCCTAACCAATGAGTTCTTCATAGCCGATCTACGCATGTTTTTGTGAAGACTACAATGAAAAGAACCTGGAAAAAGAAAAAAGAAAAAAAGAAGAAGATGCAATCCTTAAACCAAGATCAAAGCATGAAAAAAAAACCTACAATCCTCAAACCAGCTTCAACGACATGAAAAAAGAAAAAGAAAAAAGAAAGAGAGAGAGAGGTAGCGTGGTTCAGTAACAGAGAGAATAAAAGGGGGAGAAAGCTAGAGAGAGATTTGAAGATGGAGTGTTCGAAGAGAAAGAGAGTTTTGTGAGAAAGTGGTGAGGGAAGGAGAGAAGAAATATTTCTAGTCTTTTTTTTTTTTTTGATGGAACAAAGTCATTTCATTAATGAATTGAAGTTACAACTGTAACTTATCAATACATGGAAAATCCAGACTATAAGCCAAACTACGCATCAGCTCTGAAACTTCCCCACACACAAATTCTTTTGTGACGGACATTGTCTTAACTTCTTAAAAAACTCTCACTTAACAAAGAAAGTGCTCTGTAAAATAGAACTTAAAGGCCCCATCTGTCCTTCTAAGGAGGAAGAGTATGTGACACTGCTATGGACACTAAATCTAATAGCCTATTTCTATTTTATTAATAACTAAAATAACAAAAACTACATATAAACACATTAACAACCTACAGAACCCGAGCACCAGTGTGAACCCGGACGTCACGCCAACCGTAGGCATCGGCATCTCAAGCCCTAACGGCACGAGCACCTAGCTCACACACAGACAAAACAGCCTCCACTACGTAGGCAGAACCTACGCACTAGCACTGGCCGTACGACCATCGGCTGTAACATTGCTTGCCACTCTTGAATAGCTCTTGCCCCATATTGTGTCCAATCCAACGACTCAGCACCTCACTTGGGTTAAAATGAAAAAACGGAACAACGAAAAAATAGAAAAATGAAAACACTGAAACTAAACGGATGAATAGTGCACAAAGCGTCGGTAGTGGTGCGCATAGGACACTGGTCACCCTAGGAGGAAAGCCGACGATCAATCTTGGAAGTCCTGGAGTCAGGGATTCCAAAGGAGCCTAGAGTGTCGTTGGCAGAGGCTCCTCGGTGGCGCATGAGGACCACACGTCGACGAGATCCAGAACTTCCTCCCATGTGTGCAGGCTATGCTCCACTCCGATGGACACCGAATTCAGAGGTCTTGAAGATCGGCGACTAGGCATCATCTTGATGGGGTGCGTGTTGAAGGGCGACGGCTGGGTTGAGAGAGAAGGGAGAGTTTAGAGAGAAGAGAGAGGTTTTTTTTTCTTGAGAGAGAAGGGACAATGACCGAAACTTGTCTACCCTAGTAAGTTGGGTTGAGAATAAGAACCAACCTATCCGACTACGAAAAGAAAAAAAACTCTTAGATCTTCTGCCTTGGACATGATCGAGAGCCCATAATAAACAATGCTAGCTTTGTATTATGCAATATTTACGAACATTGGCATTCAGAGATTGAAATGCTTTTGTAGGGGGTGGTTCGTCAGTTTTTTGTAGTTTGGAGGACAAAAATTTGTGTCTATTATTCAGACTGAACCCGCAAATCTTGTGCACACATAGTAATTCAAAACATGCTCTTTTGCACACAGTAATTCATAATATGCTCCATTGTAAAAAAGAACAGTTCTTAATGCTACTATCTCAAGCACCCATTATAACAAAACACATACATAGACATAACAAACAAAATATATTAGTTTTCTTTATCATCAAAATTATGGAAGTCCATCGATTTGGTTAACCAACTAGAAATTCATGGAAAAGATGGTTTATGCATGTGTGTATGTGTATATATATGTGTACACCAATATGCCCATGTTTCATAGCTCATCTCTAAATTAAAGCTCTCCCTAGTGTAGGTTGCTATCATTACACAGTTGTATAGAGCAAACAGTCAAGGCCAACAAGCATTGGGTAATATACCAGCCTCGCCTCTCATCCTTCCTATTTATTTCATGTTTCGTGCAGATTTTTTAATGCTAAGAAGTTTGCGTTGGATGAAACAGGTACCTCCCCAAGGGAAAGGCTCACCCTATGTCAAGCCATTGCAGATTTTAAATGTTTAATTAGGTCCGGCATTGGAATGCACATTCCTCATATATGCTTCTCCCGTTTCAGCTCCAGTTTTGTATCCAGCCCTCCCATTACAGCAAAACGTACCTTGTTTTTGCCTTTTTTGTTTAGACTTTGTTGTCTAGAATATGGCTCTTTTAAAGATATTTTGTCTACTTCATGCAAACTAAAAGCGATCCAATAAAAGCGATCCATTGCAAGTTTCTGAATTTTCTGGCGATTTGTGAAAGGATTATAGACCACCTTATTGAAGAAACAACATTGGGGAGAAAACAATTTGGAAAATTTTCTCCACAAAGCCAAGACCAAAATTGTTACAAAGTTTTCCCTTTTTTTTTTTTTTTNTTTTTTTTTTTTTTTTTTTTTTTCTGAACCAAAAAGGATACCGCTGACACACACTAACAAACAAATCCGATCCAAGGAATTATTGTTGTAAGAAAACGATGACAAGCAAAACAAAACAAACACAATCAAATGGATCACACGACACAAAAATAATGTGGTTCAGCACGTGCCTACGTCCACAGAGCTGCAACGGATTTTATTGTACTGAGGAATCACAAAATACACATTGGGACAAAATCTCACTGTTCAGAATACTCAGAACCTACTAAACTGTTCATTAAATACATATTTATAGTGTCACAAGACAAAAATCTTAATTTTTTCTTTTTGCGTTATTTGCTTGAGTAGAGTGTCGAGCAAACTTTCTTCTTTACACATCAGTTACTTCCTAGACTGGTACTTTCGGTTTTACCAGTTTCCAGTCCGGTCCTGTCCGATTTTCCAGTTTTTTTAAAATGTAAGTTTCACAATTTTTCATTAAAAATTTGTTTATAAAAAACTGATTTAAAAAATATATTTTATACTTTTATTAAAAAAATTTGTTTTAACTTTTACTAAAAAAATCTGTTTTACTAAAAACTACTTCAAATAAAAAATTTGCTTTATTACAAAAAATTTGATTAACTAAAATCTGTTTTAGTAAAAACTGCTTTCCAAAAAGTTGTTTTACAAAAAAAAAATCTGCTACAAGCCTACAAACTTATAAATATAACTATTACAAAAATTGGAAAAAAAATCTTCAATAAACTGCTTTATCTGCTATGAGTCTATGACTAATGGTTCAATGGATACAACTTACAGAATTTACACATCATACATTAAACAAAGCACAAGTCCTTGCATATTCAAAGGAAATAACTTTAACTTAGTACTTACACATATGTTTTTTAGAATAGTCACAGACTCACAAGAAATTCAAGAATGAACATCAACAAGCCTATGAGCCTATAGAATAAAATAAGTTCAAAAGCTTAAATTAGAAATTTAGAAGTCCAAAAGTTCAACAAATTACAAGTCCAAACGCTTAAAAGTCTGAATTACAAGTCTAAAATTTCAACAAATTACAAGTCCAAATTACAATAACTTAGAACATCCAACAAAAAACTTCAATAGCCATGCACCAAGCCATCAACTCCAATAGTCCCTTCAACAATTCTTGCAATTGTATGAAAATAAATCAAGCAATTAATTCTAATAAAAAGTTAGTAATTATATTAAATAAAAAAAAAAATTAAAGAAAGATGTTATACAATTTGACCTACCTTAATTTTAATTATCTCGAGCCAAAAAAGTAGGTGTTGAAGAACTTCCTAGGTCTTCCATGAGCTCTACACAAAAGGGAAAAAAATAAGTATAATAATTAAAACAAATTACTAATATGATTTACACTTTATATATAGTTAAAGAAAAGATTAATGATGCTACATACCTGTATCAATTTTCTCAAACTCCTCAACATCATCCATTAAAGTGCGATGTTAATCGAGACAGAAGAACGGAGCCAAATTTGTGTACAAATAAGGGCTTCTACCATAAGGAGAGATAGATTACTACAGAAAGAATCAAGTACTTGACCTGCTGTGCTACCGACGCTTGCGACAGATAGATTACTCAAAGGCCACTGTAGATATCAAAACTGCAAGAACATTTCGCGTAACTCTTGAAAGTACGCGGTATCTAATGGAGTTGACCTTCCACTAAGTCAACAAGTCGAATTTCACATCATCTTCTTCACATTTTTCACATAAATATCTCTCCAATTCAGATTTAGTCTCCATAGAGTTATCCGACTTCAAACGCTTCTTAATTTGTGCATGGATTAATGATCTGAAATCACATTGACTTACCCCAGTAGTTGAACTTGTACTACTAGCCCCTCTCTCGCTTGATTGTCTCATAGTTTGATCTTGTGCCCCAACATTACTTCCATCATTTTCATAATAACTATCGTATAAACGAGTCAAGGCATGTTGAACCTGATCCACCAACATAAGAACTTTTGAACTATTATCCTCATATATTCCTTCAAAAATATATGTTAAACAACGCATTTTATACCGAGGATCAAGAACCAACCCAACATACAATAAAAGGTTAATTTTTTCAATATTTTTCCAATACTTCTCACATGTAGATTTCATACTAAATGCCATTGTCCTCAAATTATGAGGCCCTTCCACACACTCCAAATTAATTGCCCCTTGAATTCTTGCTAGCTCAAATACAAAACTGTTGCAAGTGACATAATTGGTCCCCGAGAAACGCAAGGTTACATCATAAAAAAGTTTTAAAAATTTTACAAATAACCTACTCTTATTCCAATCATCCATGGTTGGAGGTCCTAACTTGGATGCCCCTCCTTTACCCAACTCGCTAACACCATCATCATCCTCCCCAACACTTTTAACATGTCCCGGATCTTCATCCTCTAGCCGTTGAAATGTTTTTTTGAAAATTTTCAGCCCTATCCAACATCATATAAGTGGAGTTCCAACGGGTTGCTACATCTAAGTATACACCACTTTTACAAGTAATGTCTTCATTGTCACAACATTGCTTAGATGTGTTCCACCTTTATGGAGATGATTTTACATACTTCATAGCTC
Source organism: Juglans cathayensis (assembly GCA_003122765.1). Lineage (NCBI taxonomy): Eukaryota > Viridiplantae > Streptophyta > Magnoliopsida > Fagales > Juglandaceae > Juglans > Juglans cathayensis. The sequence goes on from QEOU01007559.1 coordinate 146,582, forward strand.
CTCTAATTCTTGCAATTGATTGATCATATTCTTTCAACCCATCCCGAACAACCAAGTTCAAGATATGAGCACAACATCTCATATGCAAGAACTCATGTCCAAAATAGTATCCCTTCTATTCATTGTCTTTCTTTTGAGATACGAAATTGTCCCATTATTTAAACTTCCATTATCAAGTGTAATTGTAAATATTTTGGGCCTCCCCCATTCAATCAAACACATATCAATTTGTTTACCTAGTGTCTCACCCTTATGGTTTTCAACCTTGCAAAAATTGATAATTTTTTTGTGCATGTTCCAATCTTCATCAATAAAATGTGCAGTGAGACACATGTAGTTAAAATTTTGCACGGATGTCTATGTATCCATGGTTAGACCAATGCGCTGCCCCTTAAGAGCACTTTTCATCTTGTCTTTCTCTCTCAAATAAAGTTTATAAATATCTTTTGCAACCGTTACACGTGATGGAATCGTATTCCATCTAGATTGCAAAACAAGCATGAATTTCTTAAACCCCTCCCCTTCACATGTTTAAAAGGACGCTCATCAACAAACAACATTTCTGCTAAAGCTTCTCTACACGCCTCAAGACTAAAAGCAATAGGTACAAGCCCCCCACTGCTTGATCCAGACTGGAAACGCAATATAGATTGGTTTCTATCTACTTTTCTAAGTGGAGACTTCTTACATGTTTTTTCCAAGTGCTCCAACATTGATTTTGTGCCATTTATATTAGGATCACAAGCATAAGTCATCCCACAAAAGTTACATGAAGCCCTAGGTTTCGACTTATTCTCAATATGAATCTTTGTAAAATAATTCCAAACTACTGATCTTTTCCTACCAATAGATGACTTACTTACATTAGATATGGGAGAAAGCGGATCATTAGTCGCCATTGATTCCATAGTCCTTTGACTCATTTCCATTGTAGGTTGAATATTGCCGTGTGTTTCTATTTTATTTGAAGGATCCATATGTGATTTTGTAGTAACAAAAATAAACATTAATTGTTGAGCCTTCACAGTTTATTCAAGTACTCAACCCCAATTGATAAACATTAATTTCAAGCAACACTACACAAATGTTATTCAAGTAGAAAAATTACAAAACCCTGTCAATATAATTTCACAAACCCAATCACAAAACCCTAAGATCACAAAACTAAAAACCCTACATTCTAATCAATTTCACAAACCCAATCACAAAACCCTAATATCACAAACACAATAATAAACACAATTACAAAAAATCCTAAATTTCGGATTCAAAAACCCTAATGTCACAAAACTGAAAATCCAATTGGCAATCACAGATTCACAGTTATAGATTCACAAAAATCCCAATATCACAAAACCCAATTACAAAAACCCTAATATCACAAAACTCAATCACAAAAACCATAATATCACAAAAAAATAATAAACACAATTACAAAAAATCCTAAATTTCGGATTTAAAAACCCTAATATCACAAAACTGAAAATCCAATCGACAATCACAGTCACAGATTCACAAAAATTCCAATATCACAAAACCCAATCACAAAAACCCTAATATCACAAAACCCAATCACAAAAATCCTAGTATGTAATTTAAAAAAAAAAAAACATACCGTGGGGGCAGATCGATAGAGAGACAGGGGCCAAGAGAGTTGAGAGAAGAGAGATTGAGTGACGATAGACGAGAGAGTGAGACACGGGAGAGTTGAGTTGTGAGAGGCGGGATTGTTGAGAGATGAGAGAGTGAGAGGTGGGAGAGTTGAGACTGAGAGCGAGAGATGATAGCATGAGAGATGAGGGACTTCTCACTGAGCCGAGGCGGAGGTAGAGTCACAGACGTGAGATGAGTCACGAGAGATTAAGCAACTGAGCACACGACAGCACGAGAACGGAGAGAGTGAGAGGCGAGAGCAGAGTTGAGAGTGCAGTGGTAGTGTGTAGTCTCAAATCTGAGAAGTGAGAGATGAGAGGTTCGACGAAACTTGAAAGAGAGTCGAGACACAATTTACAAATTTAGTGCTTAGTTTTAACCGAAAACGGCGCCGTTTGGCCTTTGCTTATTTAATTAATATTTGATTCTTTTCAATGTGTTTTTTTCTTAAATGATAATTAAAATTTATATATATTTGTAATACATTCAATAGACTATAGTGATTTAATATAACTATATATATATTTGTAATACATTTAATATACTATAGTCAAATATATTATATATTAGACAATATAATATATATATATTTGTAATACATTTAATATACCATAGTCTAATAGTATTAATATTTGCCTATTATTATAGTTATATATTAGTATTAGTTATAGTGATTTAATATAATTATATTAGTATAAGTATAACTATAGTCTATAGTCTATATTAAACTATTAGTATTAGTTAATAGTTATAGACTTATATATTAGTATAGCTAAATAATATATTAGACTATATAATAGTATTAATATTAGACTATTAGTATAGTTATATATTAGTATTAGTTATAAACTATATATTAGTATTAGTTATAAACTTTTATTGATTTAGTATAGCTATGTAAGGCCCAGGCATTGTGAGGCCTGGACTAGTGCGTAAAAAGGCCCAGCCTTTGTCTTGGTAGTCTTCCGAACGACACCGTTTTGGAGGTTAGTGTCTTCTTCCTCAAGTCCCATTTCTTTCTCCCTCTCTTTCTCATTTCGGTTTCAATCTCTGGCTTCTCCCGCATCCCTCTCTCCCACGTTACTCTTTTTCTTTCCGTTTTTCCCTCAAATCAGTTTCTCACTCTGTCGCATCCCTCCATTGCAGCAGATCACGGTGGTTCTCTCTCCCAAGTTCCTCTTGTTCTGCAGTTGGTGTTCTCCTTTCAAGACTTGGCTCTTCTCTCCTTCTTGCACTGTGCTTAGTCTTCAGGTATAACTTCTTCTCCCTCTCTTTTATTCTACAACCAAGACCCTGATTTTCACTCTCTCAGCCAACCGTCTCTTCCTCATCATTGCAGTTTTTGTTGTTGCCTTGCGGATTGGGTATTGCATTTTGTGGGTCCTCGGGTTTGTTCTTCGTGTAACCTTTGAAGCCACTATTGGAGAATTTAGCTTCCGCAGGTAGGCTATTCTTGTTCTCAGTTTCTTGCGCGCACACAGACACTTCCACCTCTAGTCACTTCAATGAAATTTCTAGGTCATGTTTTCATTTGTGTAGTCCGTGAGCTGTTCTTTGGGCATTTTCTTTGTATAAGCGAACATCATGTGTTGGAATGTTTTGAGTTTAGATTTATTGGAGTGGGACATGCAGTGTTTTTAATGGGTTCTCGGGATTGTGTAGTGATATTTTTTGATATATATATTTCAGGTTTTGTACGACTGATGGAGTGGAGTGTAAATTATTTGGAGTTGCATTGTTGCTGTTTTGGTTGGTTTGTGATGATAGCTTGGAGTTAAGGGCCATTGAAGTGGGGTAGATATTTTGATTTCTTGCGTTTGACGTTGATTTTACTGGGTGTATTGGACAATTTCGAGATTAGTATATGGCATTTTGGATTGGAATGTGAGCTGTCCAGATTTCTATATGGTTGTTTTAGTGAGTTGTTTTTGCTATAATATGGTTTGGGATTGAGTTTTTTTTAAGTTATTAGATGGAAGTTATGCCAAGTGTCGTTTAATACTCAAGTATATATTTTTGTTTCTATCAATAGGTGACAAGGTTTTTAGAGACCGTATTCAAGGCATAGATAACACGCTACAGGAGTCAGGTAAGTGGGGTTCCTATGCTAGGTTTTATACAAGTTAAAAGACTGAGGTTGATTTGATGAAAACTTGCATATTTTGTAATGTAATGGGAACTTGGGAAAACAAAGATCAACCTCGGTCGCTTATCTGCATTATTCATCAAATCTGTATGAAAAAGGAAACATATGTTCTGACAAGCATTGTGTAGACATCAGCTAAATTCTGTCATGTGGTTTCTGAAATCTGAAAAATGAGCGATATTGAGAATATGAAAAGTTGTGCATTTATTTAGAAAGATGTTCTGGCTTTTGTTTTCAGTGTGTGTAAACTGTTTGATTCTGTTTTGGTACTTTGTATTATTTTGATATAACATCTGAAAACCTTTGGCATGGTGTACTAGTTTTTGTATCTGACTCTGTCTCTGCTTTGCTCTGCTTTGTTATGCTCTGCTCTATTTGGGTTGGTACCAACTTCTCTGTCTTTGAGTTCACCCACTTTGGAAACAAAGTGGTTTTATTGTGATCTTTCCTGTGTGCACACTCGGGGCTTCGAGAAGAATAAAGGAAATCTTTCACCTCTGTCTCTGTCTAGTTTGGCCACCAGGGTTAGCACAACCCTACCACGGGATTGAAACATGGTCTCTGCTCTGTGTGATGCTCTATTTTGATCTGATGATGATACTCAGTTTATGTTATGCCAAAGTATTACGGATTTTACTTGTCTAAAAACCATCACTCTATTACTTTTGGAAAACATGTTTTGTTTTGCATGTAACTCTGTAAAATATTTTGTTCTGCATATTGTACTTTGTCAATGCTCATGTTTGCACGCTAGCATATGTTTTTTGCTTACTGAGTTGTGGATAACCCCTATTATTATAATATTTTTCAGATGATGTGGAGAGTCCAACTGAGAACCTGGATTAGATTGGTGAGCATGGTTAAGCTAAGGAGAGAATGTTAGAAGAAGGAGTTCTGATGTCCTTTAATTTTTAATGTCGCTTAGATTTAATTATGTCTTGGGTTTAGTAAGATTTATGAAATTATTAGTTTGATTGTTATGACTACCGGGAGATTGTGGACTCCTTAGTTTATTTGGTTGCGGTAATGACTTTGTGGAGTTTTCAATGTGGTTTTTAGAATACATGAGATTGAGTTTTGCTAATAAAGTGTTTGGAGTTTTATTTTAGTTGTGCTGGAAAACATGTTTATTAGGTGACAGATAGTAATCTTCCAGGCCACCCGGGTTTGGGGCGTTACAAGCTATATTAGTATAAGTATAACTATAGTCTATATTAGACTATTAGTATTAGTTAAATAGTTATAGACTTATATATTAGTATAGCTAAATAATATATTTGACTATATAATAGAATTCATATTAGACTATTAGTATAGTTATATATTAGTATTAGTTATAAACTATATATTATAAGTGTTAGTTATAAACATTTAGTGATTTAATATAGCTATATTAGTATTAGTATAAGTATAGTCTTTATTAGACTATTAGTATTAGTTAAATAGTTATAGACTTATATATTAGTATAGCTAAATAATATATTAGACTATATAATAGTATTAATATTAGACTATTAGTATAGTTATATATTAGCATTGGTTATAAACAATATATTAGTATTAGTTATAAATTTTTAGTAAAAACTTGTAGTATTAATTATAAGTATAACTACAGTCATTAGTCTATATTAGACTATTAGTATTAGTTATAAACTTATATATTAGTATTAACATTTTATGTAATAATTTATAAATTATAATAAGAAATTATTTCATATATGAATATACATAATTATATATATTATATATAAAAATTTCACATAAAAATTTATAATTATACATAATATATAAAACTTATATATATTAATATATATATATATAAAATATTTTGTATAAAACTTATATATACAATAATACAAATATTATTTTTATATATATTTTTTATCAACCGGTCCGGTCCGGCCCGAAAAATTCTTAAACCGGAACTAGCTGGTTTTCACATTCTAAGAACTGGTCCCAGACCGGACTAGTTCAAAACAGGTAAAATTGGTCCAGTTCTGTCCAGTCCGGAACGGTTTTCCGGTTTGAATTTACACATCTAGCTCTAAGTCTAATTGAAAATCCGCCAAAAAAACATAATGCATTAGGGTCGGGTCGGGTCGGGTCATCAAATCAGGTCGCCACACCAATAAAATAAAGCTCCACAAACCCAACATATATATATTTGTACAAGAATAGTGCAAAACCAAGAGAGAATGCAAACTCAAAATGAAAAAAATTAACATATGAATCTCTAAACTTAATAGTTTAGATGCTCCACGAAGAAGTCATTCCAAGTGTCAGTAATTCCCGGTAAGCACCAGTGCATACAATCATGATGTTTTTTCCCACCAGATGTGGATGGATGGGCATTTGCTCTAAAATGTGTGTTATGTCCAAAATATGGAAACCAGACCTTTTAAGGGCTTTCTTTAGGTGGCAATTCACTAGGTGTGCCTCCACATTTGTTCCATTATTCTTGAGTGAGAAGAGTCCTTCAACTAGGCGTGCCTCCATATTATAAAGTTAAAATATTGTTAGATTAATGTTGTCTTGTAAAAGATAAATAACAGGAGCATGTAGAATAAACTTGATAGACTAGATAAACACAATAGAATGCAAGTTCCATGTAATCCACCTGCTCTGGCGACAAAGGCTGTAGCCGTTGGCAATTAAGTACCCCCTTGGTTCCAGTCACATCCCTCAAAATGTCTTAAAATTACTTAAATTAAATTAAAAAAATATTCAATCATGTACCATGTGCTTTAAAACCATGTCCAGGCCAACATCAGGTGGTATTGGAGGTATGACACGGTGACCCTTCTTGAAGAAAAGCATGGGTGACTTCACAGGGTCAAATTTTGAAGGAGCCACCACCTATTAACAAGAACCAAAAAAGGCCAAATAAAGGATCAGTGATATCTTCTTGCTCTTAAAATTGTTCCCATAGTAAAAAATAACAAATATATGGACAGAATAAATCATAAGCAGAAGAGTAAACAACACCACTGACTGGCTCTATCATACATGCAATGGTAAATTTCAATGGTCATATGGCCAGTAGTTATCAATTCCCTAGGATATTTGGAGGACATAAATTTACCAATGTCCTGTGTTAAAAATTAGAATATCATGGAAGGCTGGTGCATCCGCCCACGTGCCTTCTGGAACATCAACACCAAGTCTAAAACCCTCTTTAAATCCAAGAGATTCCAACACACCACCTTTAGCATTAGCTGACCACCTGCACGAAACAGGACCAGAGCAAGCCTAAATTACCCAAAACTGTAGAATATAATGTGCACAAAATCAACTAAACAACTAAGAAAAAGAAACAAACTATTATGTTCTACACCTTATAATTCATGAATACGGAGGCAATCTCATGCATGTGAGACCCCCAAAACGAGAAAGAAATTGAATAACTGCACGGTCTATAGCTTCAACTTAGGAATGAGTAGAAGTTAATCGAAAATCCAAATTGCAACCAACTAACCATGCATCACTTTCATCACCCTTCATCACAACCAATGATAAAGTCTAAGCTAACCTACTCATTGTTGCCAACCACATTCCTGCACTGTTAATGTAACACCCAGACCCAGAATTTGTATGGTTGGACTATGAAATTTATTTATTTGAGCTCGATATTTAGGTTATTTTTTTTGGTTTTTATGTTATGGATCGGGTAGTGATTTTTATTTTGAGCATGTGGCTGTTTGTTTAAACCTTGGAAAAACCTATCGGTTTATGAGCAGATTTCCTCACCCGCACGACCCTTTTCACATCCGCATGCACAGCCCCGTCCTTTTTGGTTTTCATCTAGGGTTTTTCCAATCAATTCTTTATATGCATGTACTTCTCTCTTGAAAAAAAAGAAGTAACCGCAAACCTCCCATGACAGCCTTCATCCCCACAAGCCCAACGACTCACTCACGCAACTCGTAGCCCCTCGGCTCAGCACTCGTCAACGTTGCACCCATAGCCAACCACCAGTGTGCATGACGAAAACCTAGAATAGCCGTTTCTTTTTTTTTTCTCTCCCTCTCCTCTCGGTTTTCCACAGTCATCTCTGCACCTTTCTGCAATCCCTATTGCCGTCTAATGCCCTCACGGATGCCCAAATGTGTGCATCACCACTGCTGCCCTGTTCGTCCTCCCCCAACCTCCATCTCCATGTAAAGCCGACGCAACACTTTCGACAGCCACGGGAAATAGCAACCCACGGCTTTTACTGAGTTAAAATCCTCTGTTTTCCATACCAAAAACAAAGTAGCCCACATCAATGCCTTCGGCCCCACTTCCTTTGCATCTCAACCGCTTGGGTCCCCGTTCGTGCTCCTCAAAATAAAGCCCAACGCCCCCAGCAACGGAAGCTGCCATCCTTTATCCCGATTGCTCACCGTAAGCCATTGTCTCTTTCTCTCCCTATCTCTTGGGTTCTCTTTTTTTTTTTTTTTCTCCCACTCCCTCTCTTTTGCTCGTGCGCAACCCAACTAGACGGAGTCTCTGCCGCACTCCCGCTCTTCTTCCGCGCCACCTCGGTCCATCCAGCTAGCCCCGTCACGCCTCACCCTTCCACGTGTGCCTTGATTTCTCTTGGGTAAGCTCTTGCCTGGCCAATGATTGCACTACGTAATACATGAAAAAGGTTTATATATATATACTAAGTGTTATAGAGGCTACGTAAATATAGTGTTACATATTATTTGGTATGAAACTACAATATTTCCCTTTTATTGGATGGTTGTAGTTGGGAATTTTTGTTTTTATTAAATATGTTTTAAATGGTCTTTGTGGGAGGAGTAAGATATTGAACAGAGAATACATATGATTTTTAAATTGTACTAATGGTCGCATATTATTTTTTCAGTAAGTGTGAAATTTTATTTTGAACATTTTAATTATGATTACAAAAAATCACTTAAGTATTTTAACATGTTATTAAGTAAAGTTTTATTTTTAGAGTAAACAATATTGGTGTAATGTTATTTTTGTACTTTAGATATGATTTAGTCTATTTAAAAAAATAGTTATGGTTTATTTTAAAATATTTTGGGATAATTATATTATCTAGTATTAAACTTTATTGTTTGTTTTCAATAATAAATAGGTCAGACTTTTAAATGTTTTAGACAAAGTTATTAAATCAACATTGATGATTTTAGAAAGCGATGATTTATAATTTGAGGTTATGAGATTTTAGGTTTTGAGGAATTAAATATGTTATTTTATAAGCTTAGGATTAAATATTGAAATACATGATTAATTGAAAATTTACGAGAGTTACATGATTATTTTATAGGTGACGATTAATTATTGTTCGACATTTTTGAGGAAAATTCTAAAAAAGCTAAGAAGTCCAGGTAAGCGGGGTTCCTATGCTAGACTTTGCATTAAAAAAAAACATTGAGCTGAAGTTGATGTTTTTGGAAAATATGCATATTTGGTTGTGAAAAGGAATTTGAACTACCTCAACTATTTGTTCTGCATTACTCATGAGACTCTGTTTAAGAAGAAAGTATTTTCTGTCATGATTGGTGTAAACATGAACTTATTTTTGACATTATGTTTCTAAACTGTGCAAAAGAGAGCGAATATGAAAATGTGTGCATAAATTACATTTTTGTAGTCTGATTTTGTTCTGTTTTGAAGATGTTCTGTACTCTGGTATGATATGATGTGATTTTTAAAAACCTTTGGCATAACATTCTGTTTCTGTTCTGTTCTGACCTTACCGCGAGTGTAAAACTGTGGCCTTTGTTTAGGTTGGTACCAACTTTTCTATTTCTGGTGCACCCACTTTGGAAACAAAGTGGTTTTCTGCGTGGTCTTTCCTATGTGCACACTCGGGGCTCCAAGAATGATTAAGGGGAAAATTCACATTCTGTTTCTACTCGGTTAGCTACCGGGGTTTGCACAACCCTACCACGGGAGTTAAACATGGTATCTGTTCTGATATGATAAGATAATATGTGATGTTTCAGTTTATGCTATGCCAAAGGAATTTTGATTATGAATATTTTTGAACTTTCGCTCTGAGATTTTTGATAATATGTTCTAACGCTGCATTTTGAAAACAAATATTCCGATTCCGCATTTTGAAAGAAAATATTTTGTTCTGCATTCTGAAAGACAATATGTTCTCTGCTTACTGAGTTATTGATAACTCACCCCTTATCTCCAAATATTTTTCAAATAATTTTGATGGTTCAGCTAGAGAACAAGAGTAGAAAGTTTTAATAATGTGTGATGATCGTAGTGGAATAAGTGCTTGAGGGTACAAGTGCTTATTTGAGAGTCATAGTTAGTAAATTGATTTATTTTTAGTTATTTGGATTTGATGAGTTAAGGATATTTTCAAATTTTTGGACAGTTTTTAATTTATGTTATTGAGAATTTATTTGTTGCCCCCATGAAGGAATATAGATATGTGGGTTGATTAAATGGATTAAAATTTTATGGAGTTTTTTGGATTTTATAGTTGTGTTATTGAAGTTGATATTAAGTATTAAGAGCTAACTCTCTGGACCTTCGGGATCGGGGCGTTACAGTTGGTATCAGAGACAGGTTAGAGATTCTGCATACTATAAAAAGGAGTTTGTTGGAATTTGAGGTTTTAGATATCTGTGGGTTTAGGAAGTAATTTCATACTTGAGGTATAGAAATTTGAGGACTACGAGATGATCATGGGGATATTTCAGGTTAGAGATTCTGCATACTACAATGAGGTGATTGATGAAAGTTAAGGTTTTAGAATTTTGTAGGAGCCGGATCATGACTTTGAGGAAATAATTTTTAGAGTTGAGGTGTAGACATTTGAGGACTGTAAGAGGTGATTTATCGGTACTTAAGGTTTTGGAATCTTCAGGCGTTAGGCATGATGTCTTACGAAATTTGAGGGTAGGATCTCATAGATCTTCTGAGATGTTGATGTTGACTGAGGTTCGTCTCGATTTTTTAGACCGCATATAAGGCTTTTGACAGGATTGAAGGTTTAGAGTCTGGAATTATATTGTTACTACTATTGCGTGTACATCTTATATGTATTTACGTTTGTTTTACTATTACCACGATTTGCTTATTTTTGTGCGAACTCTTGTTCTTGTAACGATTTTTAATAATCCAAGTTGTCAGGATGCCACCTCATTGTCAAGAAAGAAGTGTATTGAGTATGAATGCGACAAATGATGAATTGGGATGCACCATAGAACAGTTTAATCGAATGCATCCTCCCACCTTCGATGGTCGGGGCGACGCAACCTTAGCAGAAGACTAGATCCAAGACATTGAGGAGATACTCCGCATTATAAACTGCATGGACGAACAGAAGGTTTTATACTCCACCTTCAAACTAACAGGAGAAGCAAAAAGATGGTAGATTTCTGAAAGAACTATCAGAGATGCTGAAGGGACAAAAATAGTCTGTTGGCAGCACTTCAAACAGATTTTTCTGGAACACTTTCTCCTAACCTCAGATAGAGACGAAAAGGCTATGGAGTTCGCTAATTTGGAGCAGGGAGCAATGACAGTACACTAGTACGTAGCTAGATTTATCGAGTTATCACGTTTTGCTGCATATTTTATTCCTGATGAGGAGAAGAAGGCTTGTAAGTTTGAACAGGGGCTGAATGAAAAGATTTACGAACTAATTGTGGGCTTTCAAATCTGAAACTTTTCAGAGTTGCTGGATAAGGCCACAAAATTCGAATGGAGTCTTCAAAGAAGCATTGCACTGTTGGAATAGAGGAAGAGGACTATGCCACAGGGGTTTCAATCTGCAATGGATCAAGGGGCGTGGAAAAAGAGAAATGATCGGAGCAGCTCGGGGCAAAAACAAATGCAGGGAAATCAATCAAATAGCCTCTGTAAGTTTTGTAATCGTGCACATATTGGAGAGTGCAGAAGGCAAGTGGGGGAGTGTTTTCGATGCGGTAAGACTGGACATCTTATCCTGGAATGCCCTTTGCTGCTACCAGACAACTTGAAGCCTAACCCACATCCAGGTTCCCAACAAAGAAATCAAGGAAATAATCAACGTAGAATGGGATCGGCCCTAGTGTTTGCACTGACATCTAAAGATGTTGAGGATGACAACAATGAGAGCACAGGTACCCCACTTTTTTTCTCCTTGAAAGCTTTTTATTTTTAGTTGAGACGAGATTAATCATGCTTGGATGGAACTTTTCTAATGGTATAGCTTAGAATATTGAAGTTGATATTAAGTATTAAGAGCTAACTCTCCGGACCTTCGGGATCGGGGCTTTACAGTTAAACTTTCTTAGGTTATACAAGTAGCATGATGATTCAGATCTTCTGGGCAACACTACAGAAATTACTGCTTAACTAAAGAGGGGGAGAGAGTACCGATGTTGGTATTCCTGTACTTCTCAAGAAAGTAAACGGGATTGAATAGCGGGAGATCACAGCGCTGGGGCTTCCATTACCACTTGGTGAGTTCCCAACCATTGGATTTGTTGTTGGAAATGCAATTCCAGCCCTTGAATATCTCCTTGCACGAGACATCATACCTTGCTGGTCTCTGCTGCTGGTCGTAGATCCAAGCCCCATCTGAGTAGTCGCAAGATCCACCAAAGGCTACATTCAGGTTAGGCACTAAGCTTTGTCCAAATTGGAAGCTTTGGTGGGAGAGTATAGGATTGGAGGAGGTTTTCCTAGAGAGAGAGAGAGGACGAGGAGGATGGAAGCAACGCAGAGAAGAGAGAGGAGAGGAAAGAGAGGGATTTTCTTTACGTGTAACGTTTTCGATTGATAAAGAACACTACTTTGCTTCACTTCCAACTTGCGTAATCGATAACCAGCACACGAATGCAAGAAAAATACGAAAGAAAGACTCACAACACAAAAATATGATCAAACGCAAGATTCCATATTGAACCTTGACAGAGAATTTTCGAGAAATTTCTAACCTCCAAGATTCCAGAACTGTATTCTTTAAAAGATGATTCACATACGTCAACCATCTGCTTTTATACTTGCAGAATGGTGAAGAAGAATACAACGTAAGTCTTACAATGTTAAACATAGTCCTAAGTTCTTAATACCCAAACTCACTATTTCATTAAATGCTTTCTTACAACTAACAGTTACAACAAGACAATGCCTACTCACAAAAATGACCCGTATCACTCACTGCCATTTCCCTCTTCTGTTATTCTCGTTACATCTCAGTGCAAACTCAATTACCCACCTTTTTCATTCTTCTCTCAAGGATCTTCTCAGGTTCAGGCTGAACAATTCCTTCACTGTCGATTGGTGGTAAGGTAGGTAAAGGAGAAATTTGATCACCTAGTTTTTTTCTTTAAACAAGAGATATGAAAAACATGATGATTTTTTCATGAAGAGGGAAAATTAAGTTTATATGCAACCGTACCAATTCTCTCAAGAACATGGAAAGGTCCAAAGTACCTAGGGGATAATTTCATGTTGTGCCTCATGGCCACAATTTTCTACCTATAAGGCTGCAGCTTAAGAGAAACCCAATACCAACTTCGAAACTTCTTTCAGTTCTCCTTCTATCTGCATAAATATTCATTCTATTATGTACATTCTTCAAATTATCTTTCAAAAGACATAGAACTTCTTCTCGAGACTTCAAGTGTTGATCTACTGTTGCATTGGCAGTGGTACCAGGTACATAAGTAAGCAGCTTTTGGGGTGGAATCCCATACAAAGCTTGAAAAGGTCAAACACTTGTGGAAGAGCGAACAGTGGTATTGTAGCACCACTCAGCCATGGGTAACCAACTGCACCAACTCCTTGGTGTAGATCCAATGTATGCCCTCAAATAAGCCTCCATACACTTGTTTAAAGCTTTAGCTTGACCATCAGATTGAGGATGGTAAGCTGAACTAAAAGCTAGTGTAGTTCATTGTATCTTGAACAATTCCTTCCAAAATAGGCTAGTGAATATCACATCTTTCTCAAACACTATGGTCTTGGGTAAGCCATGAAGCTTAAACACCCCAAAGAAGAAAATTTCAGCTACCTTGCTAGCCGTGTAAGAATGTGCCAAAGGGAAAAAATGATCAACTTTGGTCAACCTGTCCACTATAGTTAGGATAACTGTCATACCATTTGAACTTGGAAGGCCTTCAATGAAATCCATGGCAATATCAAACCAAGGTTTTTGAGGAATGGGTAAGGGTTGAAGTAACCCAGCCAGACATACATTCTCATTCTTGTTAACTTGACAAATCTGACATTCCCTAACCATTTTTCTAATGTCCTTGCTCATACCTAGCCAACAAAAGTCCAATTTTGCTTTCTGAAGGGTCTTGTGATACCCTATATGACCAGCCTCTAGACTGTGATGAATGTGTTGTAGAACCCTTTGCTGAAATCGTGATCCATGTATTATTACCAGCTTGCCCTTCCTGAGAGAAAAGGCCTTGTTGTAAAGCAAAGTCCTTGTAAACTTGTTTGCCCTGTTGCAAATCATCAGCAAGGTTAGTAAGTTCAATAGAAAGAGAGTAGCTTTGTTTCAAATCATCTAACCACAAGGGTGTAGGAATGAAATTAAGGCCAATGTAGCTGACTCCTCTTCCATTTTTCTTGAAAGTGCATCAACCACTTTATTATCTCTACCCTTGTATTCCACTCGAAAATCGTATCCCATAAGCTTTGAAACCATTTTTGCTGAGCCACAATAGCCACATTCTGTTCTAATAAAAATTTCAAAGCCTATTAGTCAATTTTTATTCTAAAATTTTGACCAAGCAGGTAAGGTCTCCACTTGCTCACTGCACACACCAAGGCCAATAACTCTTTTTCATAAGTTGACAAAAGTAAAGCTTTTTCTTTCAAAGCCTTGCTAAAGAAGGCTATTGGATACCCCTCTTGCATTGAGACAACTCCCAATCCCACACCTGATGCATCACACTCAATGGTGAATTGTTTTGTAAAGTCTGGCAACTTTAAAATTGGAGGTTGAGCTATTGCATTCTTCAAACTATGAAAGTCTTCTTCAGCTTTCTTAGACCACACAAATGAATTCTTTTTCAACAAAAGCGTCAAAGGAGCAGCTATAAAACCATAACCACTTATAAACTTTCTATAATATCCAGTAAGGCCCAAAAAGCCTTTCAATGCTTTCACATTTCTAGGAATTGGCCACTCCGTCATAGTAGCTATTTTTGTAGGGCCAGCTTTAACTCATTCCACAATTATAATATGGCCAAGATGGTCTACCTCAGTTACACCAAAACGACACTTTGACTTCTTGGCAAAGAGTGTATGTTGCCCTAGAACAGATAAAATTGTTGTTAAATGTGGAAGGTGTTCTCCCAAGTCTTTACTATAAACTAGAATATCATCAAAGAAAACTAATACAAGTTTTCTAAGATATGGTTTAAAGACATGGTTCATTAATTTTTGAAAGGTGGCAGGTGTATTGGTAAAAGCAAAATGGCATTACCAAGAACTCATAGTGGTCTTCATGAGTTCTAAATGTTGTTTTAGCGATGTCCTCCTCTCTCACCTTAATTTGTTGATAGCCTGACCTTAAATCAAGCTTTGAAAAATATCATGCTCCACAAAAATCATCAAGAAAGTTCATCAATGACAGGAATTGGGAATTGTCTTTGATAATTTCTTGATTGAGAGCTCTATAATCCATACAACATTCTCCATGATCCATGAGCTTTCTTAACAAGGAGAACAGGTGAGGAGAATGGGCTTTGACTAGGTCTAATCACTCCATTACTTAATAGGTCTTGCACAATCTTTTCAATCTCTGATTTCTGATAATGAGAATACCTATAAGCTCACTGATACTGGAGTAGAACCATTCTTCAATACAATCTAATGGTCAAAAGCCCGAGGTGGAGGTAATCCCAATGGTTCCTCGAAAGCAGTCTTAAACTGTTGCAAAATCTTCTCAACCTCTGGTTGTATCTCCCTTTTGTCATCCCCCTCTTGTACTGCTACTAATTGCAAAAGCCACCATTGTCTCTTCACAAAAGAGGACTTTAACAAATTCACTCAACTTCCACCTCAACTTTTCCAGAAACAAGGCCTTGTAGCAAGAACTTCTTGTCACCTACCTGAAATTCCATAAACATGTTGGTAAAGTCCCATTGAATGGAACCTAAGGTCTTGACCCATTGGACTCCAAGAATAATGTCAGACCCCTATAAGTCAGGAAATGAAATGGTACTAAGAACTTAGAACCCTAAATGTGAACAGCTTCGACACATCTTGACTGAAAATCTTTGCTCCATTTGCAACTTGTACTTGCAACCCCACATTCTTCTCTACCTTCAATTTAGCTGCCTCTACCACCAATAGATCCAGGAAGTTATGAGTGCTTCTAGAATCCACTAGAATTTACACAGTAAAAGACCCAATCCTGCCCAACAGCTTCATGGAATTGATATTGACACAACCAGAGATGGTATGTATAGACACCACAAGAACTTCAGAGTCTTGTAAATTCACCTCTTGAGTTACCGTCACTGATTAGTCTCTCAACTCAGCACTATCTTCCTCATATTCTTCACTATCACCTTGTAAAATATACACCTTAGGAATTTTAAAGGTGTGATTGAGATTCCACTTTTCATCACAGTGATAAAACAATCATTTCTTCCTCTTTTCATCCATCTGAGAAGAAGTAACTTTCCTCCCAGGAGCCATACTCCTTTGTCCTTTATTAGCTAAATCCACCATATGATCGACAAGCCACTTATCAGCATAGTTCCCATTTTGCCTCCAAGATTTCCTTGAGTTTAATACATACTCTTCTTGAATCTTTGCCAATCCAAAAGTAGCCCCTAGATTGAGTGGATTAAACATCTTGATAGGTAATCTAATCTCATCCTTTAACCCATTAACAAAGCAACTAAGTTTATGCCTCTTAGACAACCCTTTCAACCTATTGGACATAGCCTCAAACTGTGATGTATACAAATAGACAAAATTAGTTTGTTTCAGTCTAGTTAATGCCTCCATTGGGCCATCATATGCTGATGGCCCAAACCTGACTTGCATTGCCATGACTAAAGACTCCCAAGAATTGAACTGCCCAGAGTCCATGGCAATTTGGTACCAAACCAATGCCTTCCCATGCATATGGTGCAATGCCACCATTAACTTATGATGAAATGGTACTTGATAAAAATCAAAGTACTGATTGGCCTTAAAGATCCAACCAACATGATCAATACCACTAAAATGTGGAAAACCCCTCTGAACAACACCCCTCTCCTCATGACATCTAGGCTCATTAGGCACCTCTCTATCTCTATGAGAATTGACATTTACAGCTTAAACCAATGTAACATATCAGAGACTTGCTCTAACCTCTCTACCATCCCATTAATGGCTTGCTGATGATGCTTCAACTGCTTTTGAACCATTTCTTGCTGCCTTTGGGACCCATTTTGCTGACCCTTCAAGGCTGCACGAGTACCTTCTACCATTAGAGTTCCCAAAGATCGACTACTACTGATACCACTTGTAACGTTCTTGATTCATCAAGAACACTACTTTACTTCACTACCAACTCGCGTAATCTAGAACCAACACATGCATGCAAGAACAATGTGAAAGAAAGACTCAAAACAGATAAATGATGATCAAACACAAGATTCCATAATGAACCTTGACAGGGAATTTTTGAGTAATTCCCAACCTACAAGATTCCAGAACTGTATTCATCCAAAAATTATTTACATGCATCAATCATCTGCTTTTATACTTGTAGAATGGTGAAGAAGAATAAAACGCAACTCTTACAATGTTAAATGTAGTCCTAAGTTCTTAATACCCAAACTCACTATTTCATTAAACGCTTTCTTCCAACTAATAGTTACAAAAACACAATGCCTACTCACAAAAATGCCTCGTATCACTAACTATCATTTCCCTCTTCTGTTATTCTGGTTACACTTCCTTCTTCAACTTCCCTAACTTTTCTTCATAGCATTGCCCCCAGAACACCTGTGACAACATAGTTATGGTGGTGGCCGTCACGCGTGGCCATGGTGGACATAAGTGATGAAACTTGGCTCACGTTAACATGTAAAATACTAAGTATATCTGAGTATTTAATAACAAGCAAAAAAATATATATATATAAAACAAAAACAAACATATACATTACGTCACATTAATGTTAGATTTTATTAAAATGATAAAATTATTCTAGATCTTTTAAATAATAATGTAATATATCATTTTCCTTATATATTTAATTTGTACATTAATGGAGAATGTTAACTCATTAAAATAATGAAAAAGAAAATGTTAAACGTAATTTGTTACAGAAAATTAGTCATTTTCTACCTGTTAGATAGCATTTGTGTCGTAACAAGAAAACTAGCCGTTTTCTAGTTGTTGGAATGCATCATAAGTGGATTATAAGATAACTGACCTATTTGAATTTCATAATAGATAAGAGTAGGCGAGAGTTTCCTCCTAAAATATATTTCTCCATCTTGTAATTCTCAAAAAATTGTATTTTTGAGTTATTCTATAAAAATGATACAGTAGAACAACGAGAAAAGAGGGTTTCATTGTATCTTGAAAACAATTTGGTCAATACTTTATAGCACGTTGAAAGGAGACAAAATATGTTCTAAAGAAATCGTCGTTAAAATTAACCCTTGTGGTCTAGATCTGTATTTTTCTATTTTCGTGATTCAATTTTTTTTTCTTTTTTTAGAAAACTTTCATTGAATACTTTTAAAAGGATTACAACATAGAATCAGACCAAATAACTTGGGCAATACATTGAGGAAAAGAACCCCGCCAAGTTATCAAATCATAAATATTCCGTGAATGTCTAGCCATCCCATGAGTTGCACCATTGCCTAAATGGCTAGTGTGTTGAATAGAACATTTGGGACCCGTTTTCATAAGCTGTTTGATCTGCAATACCAGATTCCCATGGAGAGATCAAGGTGCTCTATCTTGTTGGATTTCATTCACCATTAGTAAGGAGTCACTCTCAACAACAAGGTGAGGTATCCCAAGAGGAATGCATAGTTGAAGACTGTTGTGAAAACGATGACAATAAAGTGAATGTAAACACACGAAAAATAAGCAATCACACACGACATAGTATTTACGTGGTTCGACAAATTGCCTACGTCCACGGGAGCTGCAGAGGATTTTTATTTCTTGAAGAATCACAATACAATAGTGTAGGACGGCTACTGTTCACTCAGCTACAGTGTAAGACAAAACAAAAATACTATTTATATGTTGTACGGCGGAAACCCTAATTCAGCAGAATTAACGATGTTCACTCGAGCGACGTGTCGAGCCCGCGTTGAGCGAACCTGTTTCCCGCAATTGCTCGAGCCGTGAGTCGAGCGGCTCCTCAAGCGAAGCTCTCTGACTTCCCTCCGCTTGAGCCGTGAGTCGAGCGGTCATCGAGTGAACCTTTCTGACTTGCAATTGCTCGAGCGGTCTGTCGAGCTTCCTTCGAGCGAAGCTCTCTGTCTTCCCTCCGCTCGAGCCGTGAGTCGAGCGGTCATCGAGCGAACCTCTCTGACTTGTATTCGCTCGAGCGACTAGACGCTTCGCTCGAGCGGCGTGAACCAGACTCCACATACTCAACAATTCTACCACTTGGAGACTGGTACACCCACATTGTCGCCCTCTGCCTCGAACATGATATCCTCCACCTCTGCAACTCACAGCTCCTGTATTCATTCTAGAAGACCAACTGAAGTTGTGCACAACTTCAGTTTCTCAAGTGTAACACCCTTTGTCAACATATCAGCAGGGTTCTTACTTCCACAAATTTTCTCAAGTAGCAACTGTCCATCATCCAACAATGATCGTATAAAGTGATACCTGATATGAATGTGTTTAGTCCTGGAATGAAATGCTGGATTCTTGGCAAGGAATATGGCACTCTGACTGTCACTGTAGAGAGTGTCATTCTGATTCTTTTTACCCAATTCCTCCAAGAAGCCATGTATCCAAACCATCTCTTTTGCAACTTTTGAAACTGCAATATACTCAGCTTCTGTAGTAGACAAAGAAACTGTCTTCTGTATGTTAGAACCTCATGAAACTGCAGTACCACCCAGAGTGTAAACAAACCCTGTGGTACTTTTTCTGCTATCAATATCTCCAACTAAATCAGCATCAACATAGCCTTGCACCTCTAAGGCCTCTCCTGAGAAACACAAGCACGTTTCTGAGGAGCCTTTTAAGTACCTCAAAATCCACTTCACTGCTTCCCAATGTTGTTTTCCAGGATTACTCATGTATCTACTCACAACTCCCACTGCATGGGCAATATCTGGTCTAGTGCAAACCATAGCATACATAAGTGACCCAATAGCTGCAGCATAAGGAACCTTACTCATATAGTCTTGTTCCTCTTCTGACTTTGGTGCCTGATCCTTTCTGAGTCTGAAGTAACTTCCTAAAGGTGTGCCAACTGACTTGGCCTTGTCCATACTGAACCGATTGAGTACCTTTTTCACATACTCAGCCTGTGAAAGTCTCAACGTGCCTCTGACTCTGTCTCTAACAATTCTCATGCCAAGGATTTGCTTTGCAGCTCCCAAATCCTTCATTGAAAAATGCTCTGACATCTGCTTCTTCAGACTATTGATTTCATCAATACTAGCCCCTGCAATGAGCATGCCATCCACATATAGCAGCAAAATGATGTA
Source organism: Juglans cathayensis (assembly GCA_003122765.1). Lineage (NCBI taxonomy): Eukaryota > Viridiplantae > Streptophyta > Magnoliopsida > Fagales > Juglandaceae > Juglans > Juglans cathayensis. Next base: position 167,018 of record QEOU01007559.1, read on the forward strand.
AGAATTGTCAAACTGTCTAACATAGCAACAATGATCTGCCTGACATCTGATGTACCCTGCACTGCATATGAAACTATCAAATTTCTTGTACCATTGTCTGGGAGCTTGTTTCAGGCCATACAAGCTCTTGTTTAGTCTGCAAACTGAACCTTCCTCTCCCTGTACCACAAATCCCTTAGGTTGGTGCATGTAGATGTCTTCTTCAAGATCTCCATGAAGAAAAGCTGCCTTCACATCTAACTGCTCAAGAAATAGATCTTCAGTAGCAAGCATAGCGAAAACTAGCCTGATGGTTGTGATCTTTACCACAGGTGAAAAGATCTCAGAATAGTCAATGCCCCTGTTTATGTTGGAAGCCTTTTACAACAAGTCTGGCCTTGTACCTCTTACTGCCATCATGCTCAGTTTTCACCCGGTACACCCACTTGTTGTGTAATGCCTTCTTCCCTGATGGAAGTTTTGTCAACTCCCATGTCTGATTCCCTAACAGGGAATCCATCTTATCCTTCATGGCCAACTCCCACTTGCTAGAATTTTCATCTTGCGACTCTGTGGTTCTCCACCATCTGTCAACAAAATGTAATTCAAGGAAGGTGAGAAACGCTGTGGAGGACGAATAGTCCTAACAGATTTGCAAGCTGCAGCTATTGGAGTGGACGGCTCTGGATCTGACTGCGGAATAATGGGAGTGGGTGTGCTGGACCCACTCTCCCCGTTACTCACATCTCTGCACTGCACTGTAACCTCTGGTAGATCATCCAAACTCACAAACTCAGACTCCTGAGGGGCTGCGTCAGCAACTGTACTGGACTTGTCTTTGTACACAATCTTCTCATTGAAGATCACATTTCTGCTTCTTATAATCTTCCAACCCTGATCATCCCAGAAACGATAGTCAAATGCCTCGTCTCCATAGCCAATGAAATAACATTTCCTTGACTTAGCCTCAAGCTTATTACGAGCATCAGACTCAATAAGAACATAAGAAAGACAGCCAAATATTTTAAGATGAGAAAATTTGACCTCTTTCCCGCTCCGAGTCTCCTCAGGCAATCCACAATCTAAAGGAACTGATGGTCCTCTGTTTATCAAGTATACTGCAGTGCTAACTGCATCTGCCCAGAAAGTATGTGGTAGCCCAGCGTGCAGCCTCATGCTTCTAGCACGCTCATTTATGGTTCTGTTCATACATTCAGCAACTCCATTTTGCTGTGGTGTCCCAGGAATGGTCTTCTCCATTCTGATTCCCTGAGTTGCACAATACTCCTTGAACCCGCCATCAATATACTCACCACTATTATCAGACCTCAAGCATTTCAACTTCAAGTCTGTTTCAGTCTCAACTATGGCTTTCCAATTTTTGAACACACTAAATACATCAGATTTATGTTTCAGAAAATAAACTCATACCTTCCTGCTGTGATCATCAATAAAAGTAACGTAGTAGCGAGAGCCTCCAAGAGATGCCACTGGGGAAGGTCCCACACATCAGTGTGCACAAGATCTAGTCTCTCTGACTTCAGTGTTCTACCACTCTTCAAGAAACTGACCTTCTTCTGTTTCCCCATAATACAGCTCTCACACATACTGAGATCAACTGCCTTCAGTTCTGGTAGCTTGCCTCTAGACAGGAGTTCCTTCATGCCCTTCTGACTCATATGGCCAAGCCTGCAATGCCACAAGTCTGCTGTGCTCTCTGCAACGGTAGTGGCAATAGTGTTATTCAAACCAGTAGTCATATAGAGTGTACCAGTTTTCTTACCCCGAGCCAGTACTAGTGCCCCTTTGGTGACCTTCCAGGTGCTGTCTGAGAACACCACTGAGTGGCCACAATCATCAAGTTGCCCAACAGAAATAAGGTTCTTCTTTAACTCAGGGATGTGTCTGACCTTTTGCAAGGTCCATTTGTTCTTGTTAGGGAGTACGATGTCGATGTCTCCCATTCCAATTACATTCAAGGCTTCTCCATCAGCCAAATATACCTTTCCAAAGTCACCCGCAACATAGTTTTGCATTATCTCCCGGTGGGAAGATGTATGGAAAGATGCCCCTGAATCAAGTATCCAGTCATCAACTGGACTATGAACTGCAAGCAATAGTGCATCCTGTAAATCTTCAGTTACCACATTAGCACTATCGTTCTCTGTCTTCTTGGGATTTCTGCAATTCTTCTTTATGTGGCCAGCCTTGCCACAATTCCAACAAATTGCCTGCTGGCCAGGTCTCATCTTGCTCTTGCTCCTGTTCTTTGATTTTGATCTGCCTCTGTATGAGTTCCTGTCTTGTGCTCTTCCCCGAGAGTCAACATTCAGTGCTGAACTCAAAGCTGAGGTCTCACCTGAATCTCTCCTGCGTACCTCTTCAGTCAAAATCAAATCACGGATGTCATCATATTTCAATTTTGACTTGCCAGCAGAATTGCTAACAGCCATTCTCATGGCTTCCCAATTATTTGGCAGTGATGCCAATAGTATCAATGCACGTATCTCATCATCAAATTCAATTTCAACAGACGACAATTGATTTGTGATAGTATTGAAATCATTCAAATGCTGTGCAACAGACGTACCATCCGACATCTTTAAATTAAATAACTTCTTCATCAGATGTACCTTATTATTTGCTGACGGCTTTTCATACATACCTGATAAAGCCGCTATGAGATCCGCAGTCGTCTTCTCTTTGATGACGTTGTGTGCAACGGATCTCGACAGGGTTAAACGAATAACCCCCAGGACCTGTCGATCCAACAGAGTCCAATCAGCAACTGACATGCTGTCCGGCTTCTTCCCCAACAATGGAAGATGGAGTTTCTTCCCATAGAGGTAATCCTCTATCTGCATTCTCCAATACCCATAATCCGTGCCATCGAACTTCTCGATCCCCGATACTCTCACTTCTTCTCCAGCCATCGTTTTTCTCAGACCCGAACCTTGGCTCTTGATACCAATTGTTGTGAAAACGATGACAATAAAGTGAAAATAAATGCACGAAATTAAACAATCACACACGACACAGTATTTACGTGGTTCGGCAAATTGCCTACGTCCACGGGAGCTGCAGAGGATTTTTATTTCTTGAGGAATCACAATACAATGATGTAGAACGGCTACTGTTCACTCAGACACACTGTACAAGACAAAAGAAAAACAATATATATGTTGTACGGCGGAAACCCTAATTCTGGTGAATTAGCGATGCTCGCTCGAGCGGCGTGTCGAGCCCGCGTCGAGCGAACTTGTCTCCCGCAAATGCTCGAGCCGTGAGTCGAGCGGCTCCTCAAGCGAAGCTCTCTGACTTCCCTCCGCTCGAGCCGTGAGTCGAGCGGTCATCGAGCGAACCTCTCTGTCCCGCAATTGCTCGAGCGGTCTGTCGAGCTTCCTTCGAGCGAAGCTCTCTGTCTTGTGTTCGCTCGAGCGGCTAGACGCTTCGCTCGAGCGGCGTGAACCAGACTCCACATACTCAACAATTCTCCCACTTGGAGACTGGTACACCCACATGTCGTCCTCTGCCTCAAACATGATATCCTCCACCTCTGCAACTCATAGCTCCTGTCTTCATGCTAGAAGACCAACTGAAGTTGCGCACAACTTCAGTTTCTCAAGTGTAACACCCTTTGTCAACATATCAGCAGGGTTCTTACTTCCACAAATTTTCTCAAGTAGCAACTGTCCATCATCCAACAATGATCGTATAAAGTGATACCTGATCTGAATGTGTTTAGTCCTGGAATGAAATGCTGGATTCTTGGCAAGGAATATGGCACTCTGGCTGTCACTGTAGAGGGTGCCATTCTGATTCTTTTTACCCAATTCCTCCAAGAAGCCCTGTATCCAAACCATCTCCTTTGCAGCTTCTGAAACTGCAATATACTCAGCTTCTGTAGTAGACAAAGAAACTGTCTTCTGTAGATTAGAGCCCCATGAAACTGCAGTACCACCCAGAGTGTAGACAAACCCTGTGGTACTTTTTCTGCTATCAATATCTCCAGCCAAATCAGCATCAACATAGCCTTGTACCTCTAAGCCCTCTCCTGAGAAACACAAGCACGTTTCTGAGGAGCCTTTTAAGTACCTCAAAATCCACTTCACTGCTTCCCAATGTTGTTTTCCAGGATTACTCATGTATCTACTCACAACTCCCACTGCATGGGCAATATCTGGTCTAGTGCAAACCATAGCATACATGAGTGACCCAATAGCTGAGGCATAAGGAACCTTACTCATATAGTCTTGTTCCTCCTCTGACTTTGGTGCCTGATCCTTGCTGAGTCTGAAGTGACTTCCTAAGGGCGTGCCAACTGACTTGGCCTTGTCCATACTGAACCGGTTGAGTACCTTTTTCACATACTCAGCCTGTGAAAGTCTCAACGTGCCTCTGATTCTGTCTCTAGCAATTCTCATGCCAAGGATTTGTTTTGCAGCTCCCAAATCCTTCATTGCAAAATGCTCTGACATCTGCTTCTTCAAACTATTGATCTCATCAATACTAGCCCCTGCAATGAGCATGTCATCCACATATAGCAACAAAATAATATAAGAATTGTCAAACTGTCTAACATAGCAACAATGATCTGCCTGACATCTGATGTACCCTGCACTGCACATGAAACTATCAAATTTCTTGTACCACTGTCTGGGAGCTTGTTTCAGGCCATACAAGCTCTTCTTTAGTCTGCAAACTGAGCCTTCTTTTCCCTGTACCACAAACCCCTCAGGTTGGTGCATGTAGATGTCTTCTTCAAGATCTCCATGAAGAAAAGCTGTCTTCACATCTAGCTGCTCAAGAAATAGATCTTCAGTAGCAACCATAGCCAAAACTAGCCTGATGGTTGTGATCTTTACCACAGGAGAAAAGATCTCAGAATAGTCAATGCCCTGTTTCTGTTGGAAGCCTTTTACAACAAGTCTGGCCTTGTACCTCTTACTGCCATCATGCTCAGTTTTCACCCGGTACACCCACTTGTTGTGTAATGCCTTCTTCCCTGATGGAAGTTTTGTCAACTCCCATGTCTGATTCCCTAACAGGGAATCCATCTCATCCTTCATAGCCAACTCCCACTTGCTAGAATTTTCATCTTGCAAGGTTTCTTGGTAACTTTGTGGTTCTCCACCATCTGTCAACAAAATGTAATTCAGAGAAGGTGAGAAACGTTGTGGAGGACGTATAGTCCTAACTGACTTTCGAACTGCAGCTATTGGAGTGGACGGCTCTGGATCTGATTGCGGAATAATGGGAATGGGTGTGCTGGACCCACTCTCCCCGTCACTCACATCTCTGCACTGCACTGTGACCTCTGGTAGATCATCCAAACTCACAAACTCAGACTCCTGAGGGGCTGCTTCAGCAACTGCACTGGACTTGTCCTTGTACACAATCTTCTCATTGAAGATCACATTTCTGCTTCTTATAATCTTCCGACCCTGATCATCCCAGAAACGATAGCCAAATGCCTCGTCCCCATAGCCAATGAAATAACATTTCCTTGACTTAGCCTCAAGCTTATTACGAGCATCAGAATCAATAAGAACATAAGAAAGACAGCCAAATATTTTAAGATGAGAAAATTTGACCTCTTTCCCGCTCCAAGTCTCCTCAGGCAATCCACAATCCAAAGGAACTGATGGTCCTCTGTTTATCAAATATACTGCAGTGCTAACTGCATCTGCCCAGAAAGTAGGTGGTAGCCCAGCGTGCAGCCTCATGCTTCTAGCACGCTCATTTATGGTTCTGTTCATACGTTCAGCAACTCCATTTTGCTGTGGTGTCCCAGGAATGGTCTTCTCCATTCTGATTCCCTGAGTTGCACAATACTCCTTGAACCCGCCATCAATATACTCACCACCATTATCAGACCTCAAGCATTTCAACTTCAAGTCTGTTTCATTCTCAACCATGGCTTTCCAAATTTTGAACACATTAAATACATCAGATTTATGTTTCAGAAAATAAACCCATACCTTCCTGCTGTGATCATCAATAAAAGTGACATAATAGCGAGAACCTCCAAGAGATGCCACTGGGGAAGGTCCCCACACATCAGTGTGCACAAGATCTAGTCTCTCTGACTTCAGTGTTCTACCACTCTTCAAGAAACTGACCTTCTTCTGTTTCCCCATAATACAGCTCTCACACATACTGAGATCAACTGCCTTCAGTTCTGGTAGCTTGCCTCTAGACAGGAGTTCCTTCATGCCCTTCTGACTCATATGGCCAAGCCTGCAATGCCACATGTCTGCTGTGCTCTCTACAACGGTAGTGGCAATAGTGTTATTCAAACCAGTAGTCATATAGAGTGTACCAGTTTTCTTACCCCGAGCCAGTACTAGTGCCCCTTTGGTGACCTTCCAGGTGCTGTCTGAGAACACCACTGAGTGGCCACAATCATCAAGTTGCCCAACAGAAATAAGGTTCTTCTTTAACTCAGGGATGTGTCTGACCTTTTGCAAGGTCCATTTGTTCTTGTTAGGGAGTACGATGTCGATGTCTCCCATTCCAATTACATTCAAAGCTTCTCCATCAGCCAAATACACCTTTCCAAAGTCACCCGTAACATAGTTTTGCATTATCTCCCGGTGGGAAGATGTATGGAAAGATGCCCCTGAATCAAGTATCCAGTCATCAACTGGACTGTGAACTGCAAGCAATAGTGCATCTTGTAATTCTTCAGTTACCACATTAGCACTATCATTCCCTGTCTTCTTGGGATTTCTGCAATTCTTCTTTATGTGGCTAGCTTTGCCACAATTCCAACAAATTGCCAGCTGGCCAGGTCTCACCTTGCTCTTGCCCCTATTATTTGATTTTGATCTGCCTCTGTATGAGTTCCTGTCTTGTGCTCTTTCCCGAGAGTCAACATTCAGTGCTGAACTCAAACCTGAGGTCTCGCCTGAATCTCTCCTGCGTACCTCCTCAGTCAAAATCAAATCACGGATGTCATCATATTTCAATTTTGACTTACCAGCAGAATTGCTAACAGCCATCCTCATGGCTTCCCAATTATTTGGCAGTGATGCCAATAGTATCAGTGCACCTATCTCATCATCAAATTCAATTTCAACAGACGACAATTGATTTGTGATAGTATTGAAATCATTCAGATGTTGTGCAACAGATGTACCATCCGACATCTTTAAATTAAATAACTTCTTCATCAGATGTACCTTATTATTTGCTGACGGCTTTTCATACATGCCTGATAAAGCCGATATGAGATCTGCAGTCGTCTTCTCCTTGATGACGTTGTGTGCAACAGATCTCGACAGGGTTAAATGAATAACCCCCAGGACCTGTCGATCCAACAGAGTCCAATCAGCAACTGACATGCTGTCCGGCTTCTTCCCCAACAATGGAAGATGGAGTTTCTTCCCATTGAGGTAATCCTCTATCTCCATCCTCCAATACCCATAATCCGTGCCATCAAACTTCTCGATCCCCGATACTCTCACTTCTGCTCCAGCCATCATTTTTTCTCAGACCCGAACCTGGCTCTGATACCAATTGTTGTGAAAACAATGACAATAAAGTGAATGTAAACACACGAAAAATAAGGAATCACACACGACACAGTATTTACGTAGTTCGGCAAATTGCCTACGTCCACGGGAGCTGCAGATGATTTTTATTTCTTGAGGAATCACAATACAATAGTGTAGGACGGCTACTGTTCACTCAGCTACAGTGCAAGACAAAACAAAAATACTATTTATATGTTGTACGGCAGAAACCCTAATTCAGCAGAATTAACGATGTTCGCTCGAGCAGCGTGTCGAGCCCGCGTCGAGCGAACCTGTTTCCCGCAATTGCTCGAGCCGTGAGTCGAGCGGCTCCTCAAGCGAAGCTCTCTGACTTCCCTCCGCTCGAGCCATGAGTCGAGCGGTCATCGTGCAATTGCTCGAGCGGTCTGTCGAGCTTCCTTCGAGCGAAGCTCTCTGTCTTCCCTCCGCTCGAGCTGTGAGTCGAGCGGTCATCGAGCGAACCTCTCTGACTTGTATTTGCTCGAGCGGCGTGAACCAGACTCCCCATACTCAACAATTCTCCCACTTGGAGACTGGTACACCCACATTGTCGCCCTCTGCCTCAAACATGATATCCTCCATCTCTGCAACTCACAGCTCTTGTCTTCATGCTAGAAGACCAACTGAAGTTGCGCACAACTTCAGTTTCTCAAGTGTAACATCCTTTGTCAACATATCAGCAGGGTTTTTACTTCCACAAATTTTCTCAAGTAGCAACTGTCCATCATCCAACAATGATCGTATAAAGTGATACCTGATCTGAATGTGTCTAGTCCTGGAATGAAATGCTGGATTCTTGGCAAGGAATATGGCACTCTGACTGTCACTGTAGAGAGTGTCATTCTGAATCTTTTTACCCAATTCCTCTAAGAAGCCCTGTATCCAAACCATCTCTTTTGCAGCTTCTGAAACTGCAATATACTCACCTTCTGTAGTAGACAAAGAAACTGTCTTCTGTAGATTAGAACCCCATGAAACTGCAGTACCACCCAGAGTGTAAACAAACCCTGTGGTACTTTTTCTACTATCAATATCTCCAGCTAAATCAGCATCAACATAGCCTTGCACCTCTAAGGCCTCTCCTGAGAAACACAAGCACGTTTCTGAGGAGCCTTCAAGTTCCTCCAAGAAATCAATAAGACCTTGCTGAAGAGAGGACCTGAACATGTTGGTGAAGTAGTCTACAATTATCTTATCCCTACTGTCACCAAGCTGCCAGACACCAGTAAGGTCTTTGATTCCTTTTATTAGATTTTTTTGGCGTCTCTGAGAAGCTTTGATGTGGAAAAAGCGTGTGTTCTTATCCCCTGCTTGCAACCACATGACTTTTGCTCTTTGTTTCCACATTAATTCATCCCTTTCCAACCATTTTTGTACCTCAGTTCTTGCAACTCTTTGTTCATCTCGCAAATGACAGCAGGGGTCTTGCTGTTGCATCTTCAGTAAATTGTTCCTAGCCTTTTCAATTTTAGTCTCATATTGCCAAAGCAAGATTTATTCCAAGCAGATAGTTTCTCCCCACAAATGTGCACTTTTTCCATGAGAGATTTCAAATCCCTTGTGCCTAAATCTCCTGACCAAGCCTGCTCAATTACCTTTCTGCAGGTTGGTTCATCTGCCCACATGGCCTTGAATTTAAAGAGTTGTTTCCTAGCACAGTGCCTCCTAGTATCTTGCTGTTTGAGAATAATAGGTACATGATCTGAGTAGGGAGCCATACCATGGAAAACTTCAGCTATGGGATTTAGGACCTTTCATTACATATTGGCAAAGAAACGGTCGAGCCTCACATAGATGCTATGCTGCACTTCCCTACCATTCCACCAAGTAAACTGAGGTCCAATAAAACCCAGGCCTTGCAACTCACACTCATCTACCATCTATCTAAAGGCCCTCATTTGACTTTCTGATCTATCCCTACCACCCCATTTGTCCTGATTACTTAATATCTCATTAAAGTCCCCCATCATCAACCACCCTTGCTCTCCATTGACCTGTAAAGATTGAATCATATCCCATGTTTGGTGCCTTCTTGAAACCTCAGGATTACCGTAGATACCAATCAAATACCAAGTTGTAGCAACACAATCACTACTCACATCATTTGAAACCAAAGCATGAATGTGAGACTTTGAATAATTAAGAATTGAAATCTGAAAATTGTTTTTCCAAAAAAAGTTAAGCCTCCACTACTACCCGCACAACTCACTTATATTTTTCCATAATATTAGCATGTAACCTAGTTTCTTGCAGAAATAAAATGTCGGGATCTTCTCTTCTGACTAAGTCACGAAGCACTCGAATTCCTATTGGGTTTCCAAGCCCACGGGAATTCCAACTTAGCAAAATCATTTCTTCTGGCAGGGCTGTTTTACAGCCTCTGCCGATTGCATTAAGTCATGAAGCACTCTCCCCTCTGGATGCATTGCACCAAAACAGCCTCTGCCGATTGCATTAAGTCATGAAGCACTCTCCCCTCTGGATGCATTGCACCATCAGAGTTGCTCATTAATTGTTTACATTTCTTTGCATGTTTCCCGGCATTAGGATCATTGTTTTCCTGATTCCGATTTCGTTTTGATATCAAAGTCCTAGGTTGAGGAACAAAATTTATACCAGGATCTCTTGCTTTCCTCCTCCATGTTGCTGTTTTCCTCACTGGACCCGAAATGGTTACTGGGGTTGAAGCCAGAATTTCTTGCTCCTGAGGCTCAGAATGCGATTGATACCTGAGACTCGCATCATCAGGGCCCTCAGTTTGGGCTGGGACTTGCACAGTATGGTCGATAGTATGCGGCCCATCATGTTTACCCACTTCAGTAGACATATCGGGGAGTATTTCCAGTAAAACCGCAGCTTCCTTGTGACTGTTGGTAGTTGACCCCATATGCAGGACAGTTGCCCTTTCCTGTAAACCCTCCTCAATCTGCTCCAGCATCGGAGTGAGGTCATCACTTTTTCCTTTATTTCCTCCGCATTTAGCTCCTTCTTGCTTTCCTGTTCCCGGATGATCATTATCCTCCCTGTTTGACTCCCCCAAAACAGTCGACTCTTGTCGTGTTGCGCATGGGCCGTTTGGCTCTTGGCTTATGCAGGTCGTTGGCAAAGCTCCCTCCTGGTAAGCGCCACCATCCCCAACCAGCTTCTTCCACCCATGATCCTCTCGGAACTATTCCCCCCATGACTAAACTTTCCCGCAGCAGGATCACGGCGTCTCCTGCCTCCTAGATCTGCACGCAACCAGGAACCAAACTGCACGCAACCTCCAGTGAGAGGACATTTATCTTCCATGTGCATAATCCTGCCGCAGTGGAAGCATAGTCGTGGGAGTTTTTTGTATTGAATTGGGATCTAGTAATTCACCCTGTGCCGTGTGATGGTTCTTCCACGTGCGAGAGGTTTATAGAGATTCAATCTGATCTTTACCCGTAGAAAACAACCCCGCCCAACGTTATCCTCCTCTACATCTACGTCTTCAACAGATCCCAGAGAGCTGCCTAATGTAACACCACATTCCCGGTTCATTCCCACCAACGGCATGCTATGGAATTGAACCCTGTCATGTGGGATTTGGGTTGAGACTTGTGCAATCTGCAGTGGGCATCGAAGGAATAGCTATTCAGGAGTAACCGTTTCAACGGCTCTTCAATACGGTGTGTTCAGCCTTAAGTGAAACGCTGCGTTACAAAGAGTTGCGTTTTAATGAAACGGTTCGTTCGGATTGATGGTAGCTTATAGGAATTAGCTTAGACGGCGTCGTTTTGTCTTCCTTCTTTAATTGGGAAGCTTTTCCCGAGTTGTCTGTTATTTCTGTTAGAGTTTTTCTATAAAAAGGGGCGCGATTGTGTAATGAAGTAGATTTTGTCTTCTGTAAACAGTCCCTGTAAGGAGCTTGGAGATTGCTCGAAAATCTCTCTCGTTTACTTCAATAAGATTGTGATTTCAATCTTCTATTCTGAGTATTTCCATTACTGAGTTTGTGACTTTCCAAGGTTTGAGCATTTGTATGTAGCGGACTTACAGATTCGTGAGGGTTAAGGAGGAAGAAGAAGAAGGCACATAACAATTGGTATCAGCAGTAGGCGATCCTTACTTCGGAGATTTCTATGGCAGAAGGTACGCGTGGCGCAATTAAAGGTCAACAGGATGCATCTCAGAAACAGTATGAAGCAGTCCAATTACAGCTTCAACATCATCAGCACACTATCTCAGGGATAACAGAAAGGTTAGATCAACTTTCTGATATGTTGCGCTCTGTTGTGGAATCTGTGAATGACATGTCTCATTTGGATAGAGAGGTATCTCGCGATAGAGATCAACCTCCTAGAACTCATGAGGGAAGAGGTGGATTTCAGAAGGGAATTAGGTTGGATTTTCCTCATTTTAATGGTCTTGATCCTGCGGGATGGATCTTTAAAGCTAATCAATACTTTGATTGCTTTCAAGTACCTTTTCATCAAAAGTTAATGGTGGCATCACATCATATGGAAGGTGAGGCATTGGTATGGTACCAAAATACCTTAGATTCGGGCCAATTTAACTCTTGGGAGACCTTAGTGGTGGCTATGCAAATTCGGTTTGGACGATCAGCATTTGATGATCCAATGGAGGCTTTAATGCGATTGAAACAGACTAGTTCTGTTGGCCTGTATACCACTCAATTTGAGGCATTGTCTAATAGGCTGAAAGGCTTGTCTGATAGACATAAAATGAGCTGTTATATCAGTGGCTTGAAAGATGACATTAGAATCCCTGTTAAAATGTTTAATCCTATGAATTTAGGAGCTGCTTTTGGCTTGGCCAAGCTACAAGAAGAGTATGTGTTGTCTTCAAAGAAACCTTGGAGACCAAATCCTCATTTTGCTGAGAAATGGCCAGTTAATCAGAGTGCACTTAAAGATCTTGGTGAGGAAGGCAGCAAGAATGCTCTTCCTTGGAAGAAAGTGAATGCCTCTCACATGGATGAGAAGAGAAGGAAGGGTTTATGCTTTCATTGTGAAGAAAAATGGAATCCCAATCATGTTTGTAAAAAGCCTAAAGTTTACTTCATTCAAGCTGATGTTGATGATTTTAACCAGTCTGATTGTGAAGGGCCATTGTGTATCGAAGATGAAGAATCAGATCCTATAGTTGCTGATACCTTAGAAGTGTCTGTTAATGCTATTTTTGGTTCTATTAGTGCTAATGCTATGAGATTACATGGATGTGTAGGTTCTTGTGCTGTTGAAATTTTAGTAGACTCGGGGAGCACACATAATTTTGTTGATCCTTTAGTAGTCCAGGAGGCTAAACTGAGAATACACCATGCCTCTAGTTTGCAAGTCAGAGTGGCCAATGGTGAGAAGATTCTGAGTCAAGGTTGTGGAATGGACATTTAAGATTTAGGACTCTAGATTTTCTGTGCCTTTCCACATTTTGGCTTTGGGAGGCTGTGATGTTGTCCTTGGGGTTCAATGGTTGAAGACCTTGGGTTCTATTACCTGGAATTTTGTTGATATGTCCATGCAATTTGAGTGGAATGGTAAATTGGTACATTTACAAGGGTTGAACTGTGCGAGTATACAAATGATGTCTGGCACCTTAGGCTTTAAGTCCCCTTTTGTAAATAAACAGGGTTGGTTGTTGCAGTTGATCCCTGTTGAGCAGCACAATGAGGAGGTTTGTGTAACAGGACCCATGACTGACTTACTCAAGGAGTTCTCTGATGTTTTTGCTGAACCTGTGGGGTTGCCTCCAAGACGAGCCTTTGATCATCAAATCATCCTCAAGGAGGGTGTTTCTCCTATTTCAGTTCGACCATACAGGTATCCTCATTATCAAAAATCTGAAATTGCAAAAATTGTCAATGACTTGCTACAATCTGGTGTGGTCAGGCCTAGCCAAAGCCCATTTTCTTCTCCTATACTGTTGGTTAAGAAAGCTGATGGAACTTGGCGTATGTGCATCTACTATAGGGCCTTAAACAAGGAAACTATCAAAGACAAATTTCCAATTCCAGTTATAGATGAATTGCTGGATGAATTGTTTGGGGCTAGAATTTTTTCCAAGTTGGATTTGAGAGCATCAGATTCGAGTGAGGGAAGGGGATATTCCAAAAACAGCTTTTAGAACTCATGAGGGCCATTATGAGTTCTTAGTGATGCCCTTTGGCCTCACTAATGCACCTGCTACATTTCAAGGTTTAATGAACCATATTTTCAAGCATTTCTTGAGAAGGTTTGTCTTGGTTTTTTTTTATGACATCCTCATATACAGCAAGGATATGGCTGAGAATTTATTGCATGTAAAGACTGTTTTGAGTACATTGAGACAACATACTCTTTATGCCAAGATGTCCAAGTGCAAGTTTGGAGTACAAGAAGTTGAGTATTTGGGCCATATTATATCTGGGAATGGAGTTCAAACAGATCCAGCAAAGACTGCTGCTATGGTGAATTGGCCTGTTCCCACAACCTTGAAGTCTTTGAGAGGTTTTTTAGGATTAACAGGCTATTACAGGAAATTTATCAAGGCCTATGGGTCTATAGCAGCTCCCTTAACAAATTTGTTGAAGAAAAATTCTTTTTGTTGGAATGATATGGCTGCTGTTGCTTTCGAATTGTTGAAAACAGCTGTTAGCAACCCTCCTGTTTTGAGGTTGCCTGATTTCACAAAGGTCTTCACCATTGAGTGTGATGCTTCTGGTATGGGTCTTGGGGCAGTCTTGATGCAAGAGTCTCAACCCATAGCTTTTTATAGCAAAGCCTTGAAAGGGAAAGCTTTGTTATTATCAACATATGAGAAAGAATTGTTGGCTTTAGTATCAGCTATTCAGAGATGGAGACCCTATCTCCTGGGCCATTCTTTTCAGATTAAGACTGACCAACAAGCTCTAAAGTTTTTGGTGGAACAAAAAATTGGTACTGAGGCACAACATAAATAGGTTTCCAAACTCATTGGTTATGATTTTACTGTGCAATATAAGCAGGGCAAGGAGAATTTGGTTGCTGATGCCCTTTCGAGGAAAGATGAGCAGGAACAAGCTGTGATGGCTATGATTTCTTTTCCCACTCCTTTGTGGATTGAAGAACTCAAGCAGAGTTATTCTTCATGTCCTGACTATGTTGAATTGGTTCCTAAGTTACAGCAAGGTCACCAAGGGCCAAAACACTTTTCTGTTCAACAAGGGTTGCTACTCAGAAAAGGGAAATTGGTAGTTGTTCCCTCTTCATCTATTCTGCCTAAGATATTGCAATACATTCATGACAATCCACAAGCTGGTCATGTGGGTTATCACAAGACTCTTCAAAGGGCACGAAGGGATTTTTCTTGGCCAGGCATGAGAAAGGATGTGAGGAAATTAGTCAAGGAATGTGAAATCTGTCAAGTCAGTAAAAGTGAGAATGTGAAGTATCCTGGGTTGTTACAACCTTTACCTGTTCCTGACTCTCCATGGCTTGATATCTCGATGGACTTCATCAAGGGTTTACCCCTTTCTAATGGCCTTTCTGTAGTGCTGTCTGTGGTGGACAGGTTGACTAAATTTGCTCATTTCTTTCCTATTTCCCATCCTTACACAGCTGTAAAAGTAGCTCATGTGTTTTTTGATGGGGTTTTTAAGTTGCATGGTTTACCTAGATCTATAGTTTCTGATCGAGATGCTGTTTTTACAAGCTCTTTTTGGAAGCAACTATTTCACTTGCAAGGTGTTTCCTTGGACTTTACATCCTCATATCATCCTCAATTTGATGGCCAAACAGAAGCATTAAATAAATGCTTGGAGGGATATTTGAGATGTTACTGCAGTCAACAACCAAAAGTCTGGTCTTCATGGTTGGTGATGGCTGAGTGGTGTTATAACACTACTCTACATTCTTCTATTCAGATGACTCCTTTCGAGGCTCTTTATGGTTATGAACCACCTAAGCTTCTCTCCTATGTGTCTGGAATTTCCTCCAATCCTGCTGTTGATCAACAGTTGAGAACAAGGGATGAATTGCTCAGGTTATTGAAGGAGAATATGGCAAAGGCCCAACACAGGATGAAGTTTTTTGCTAATAAAGGGAGAACAGAAAGATCTTTTCAGGTTGGTGATTGGGTTTTCTTAAGACTGCAGCCTTATAGGCAAAAGACTGTGGCTATGCGCCACAACATGAAATTAGCTCCAAGGTTTTATGGGCCATTCCAAATTCTGCAGAAGGTGGGGTCAGTAGCTTACAAACTTGATTTACCATCATCTTCAAAAATCCACCCTGTTTTCCATGTTTCTTGTTTGAAAAAGAAAGTGGGGCAGCATGTCATTCCTTTGTCAACCTTGCCTCCAACTGATTCTAGTGGTCTTTTGCAACCTGAGCCACGAGAAATCATTGATCGCAGACTACAGCAGAAGGGTAACAAAGCTATGACTGAAGTGTTGGTGAGTTGGGTAGGGGCTGCTCCTGAAGATTCTTCTTGGGAATGTTTGTGGAAATTGAGGGAACTATATCCCCATTTGCTGGGTACCGTCTTATAAAATGTCATGTGGGATTTGGGATTGAAGGCCTTGTGGGCAAGTCCTTTGAGAGGGGGAGAATGTCATGTGGGATTTGGGTTGAGACTTGTGCAATCTGCAGTGGGCATCGAAGGAATAGCTATTCAGGAGTAACCGTTTCAACGGCTCTTCAATACGGTGCGTTCAGCCTTAAGTGAAACGCTGAGTTACAAAGAGTTGCGTTTTAATGAAACGGTTCATTCGGATTGATGGTAGCTTATAGGAATAAGCTTAGACGGCGTCGTTTTGTCTTCCTTCTTTAATTGGGAAGCTTTTCCCGAGTTGTCTATTATTTCTGTTAGAGTTTTTCTATAAAAAGGGGCGCGATTGTGTAATGAAGTAGATTTTGTCTTCTGTAAACAGTCCCTGTAAGGAGCTTGGAGATTGCTCGAAAATCTCTCTCGTTTACTTCAATAAGATTGTGATTTCAATCTTCTATTCTGAGTATTTCCATTACTGAGTTTGTGACTTTCCAAGGTTTGAGCATTTGTATGTAGCGGACTTACAGATTCGTGAGGGTTAAGGAGGAAGAAGAAGAAGGCACATAACAAACCCAAAACAAAGCAGACTCAAATTTCATCATGCTAGGCTGAATAAAACCTTGGAATTCTTCAATCACTAGTAGACTGCCATCAAAAGACCACGGTTGTCCATCAAGAATTCGGTATTTATCTGCATGCATTTCAAACAAGAGTGAACACATTTGCACACACCTCCTTGAATTTAGCAAGTTTGGAAAGCCTCCAAATTTTTGCCGTCATCGACTCCACCACGTTGCTGCTTGTTTGGCGGTCAAAACAGAGCTTTCCAACCAAACATCTCTCACCTTTTTTTTCCATTTCTAAAAAGGCAACATCCTCTAAGACAATTGCCCCACCCTCTTCTTCACTCATTCGAAGTTTTCCCCACATATCCTGCATGCTCTCTATCACTGACAGTAAACACCCTCACTGCCCCCACCTCTATAGCCATTACCAACCCCAGCAAGGAGTGATACCAACCACCTCCGTTTTTCCCTCGAGAGAAAAAAACCGAGAGGACAGTGAGTCCATTATTTTCATTATAATTTTCCAACGACTTTACAACAGATTTTGTCTCGGCGTGGATATGTATTCCATTCAAGTGATGAACCAAGACTTTGTACGTATTGATCTTTTCGATGGTCAAAACTTCATTCACTGGCAGTAAAAGTGTTGTTCTTCCTCACCTCTTTGAATCTCGCATCCATTTTTAAAGATGACTTGGAAGCGGTTTTAACCCAAGTATTAACCCAAGTATATGTCTAACCTGGACCTAGTCAAGCTCATTTATTTATTTATTTATATATATATATTTTTTACACGTTAACTTTCCTGCACGTTTTCTTTTCTGTTAATGTTCCACCCCTAGAATTTTCCTCACGTTCACGGCATGCATGTTCTAACACGTTTCTTCCCTTTTTTTTTCTCTAGGGTTTTTACCATCCACGTCTCCTCCTATAGGGTTTTCTTTTCATGTTCAATCACCTTTATATATATATATATATATATATAGACATACTTTCTGCAAAACAGCAAGCCACAGCACCTCCTCACAGTCACCACAAGAGAACCCAGACCAACCATCAATTCATACACGCAAATCTGCCTTGCACCACCACTAGCCACCTAGATTGCCTCCCCAAACGACCTGGCCATGAATCAGTAACTCACCACGCATGCCCAACGGTTTTAGCCACCACGTCGCAGTCGCCTGCACCTTGCAACGTCAAGATCCTCCACAAAGCCGCCCTATGCAACCGTCGCCCAGCCATGGAAAATCACCAAGGTAACACCCTGTTCTGCTGCTCCGAAAACAGAGTACTCCCACAACTGGAAACCGCAACCACTACATCTCGGGTGAGCCTCCGCACGCCGCCAGCTCCACCCCGACGTCACCACCTGCATAAAAATTTCTGTCGGGCATTTTATGCCACCCCAAACCACTGCTAGCCCTCGATAATATCCCACTCCTCCTCATGTAGTATTTTAGACCTCAATCCAATCCTTGACAAAGTAAGGGAGAGAATTAGCAATTGGAAGCACAAATTTTTGTCCCAAGCTAGTAAGGAAATTCTTCTCAAAGCAGTAATCCAATCTATACCTACATACAACATGGGTTTATTTAAGATTCCTAAGCTAATTCTAAAGGAGATCAATGGTATCATGCAAAAGTTCTGGTGGGGACAAGGAGCAGAAAAACCTAAGAAACATCGGTTGAGTTGGCAATTGCTTGGGAAGTCAAAAAACACATGGGGGTTGGGATTTCGAGAGCATGAGAATTTCAACTTAGCATGATAGCTAAACAAGGTTGGAGACTTGTTCAAAATCCAATTTCTCTTGTTGCTCAGGTTCTCAAATCAAAGTATTATTCAAAGACTGATTTTCTTAGTTCAAAAATTGAAAATCATGGCTCTTTCATTTGGAAAAGTATAGTAGCAGCAAAGTTTTTGTTAACTGGGGGGCTTATATGAAAAATAGGGATTGGAGAAGATGTTAAGATATGGAAGGACAAGTGGGTTTCAATACTAACTTCTTTCAAGATCTAGTCATCAGTTAGCATGTTAGATGGAGAAGCAAGGGTCATGAAGCTTATTGATCGAAATACAAGGTCATGGAATCTAACATTATTGAGAGATTAGTTTTCTAAACTTGAGGTTAACACCATCTCAAAAATACCTGTTAGTGCATGTAATAATCATGACAAGTTGGCTTGGAAGTGTATTGCTGATGGAAAATTTTCAGTCAAGAGTGCATACCATTTACAATGTGAGTTAGTGGAAAGGAAGAAGGGGCAATCATCTGAATTTAATTCTCACTCTAGTATCTGGTCAAAGATTTGGAAGCTGGATGTCACTAATGCAATTAAAACTTTCTTGTGGAGAGCTAGTTTGGAGCCCTTGCCTACCAAGCTTAATCTCTGTAAAAGGAAGGTGGGGGACTCACCAAACTATCCTATTTGCTTGAGTGACTCAGAATATGCTATTCAAGCCCTATGGACGTGTCGAGCTGCTCAGGATCTGTGGGGTTCAATCTCTTGGAAGTTACAAAAGAGTCGGGTGGCGGTGTCTTCTTTTCATACTTTGCTTGATCTATTTTTTTCCTCTTTGACAGATGAAGAATTAGTTGAGGTTGCAGTAACCTCTCACCTAATTTGGAAGTGGAGGAATTGTTTTGTGTTTGATGGGAAGTTTAACTCTCCTAAAGAGATGGCTAGTGGAGGAATTTTCAGCTGCAAGACAAGAGTCTCACACCAGATCAGTTGTTGTTGCAGAATCAAATCAAGCTTGGGAATGTCCTCCTCTTCATACTCTTAAGCTCAATTGGGATGCCGTCATTGATAGTGTCAACTGTTTGGTAGGAATAGGGGTGATTGTAAGAGACCATGAGGGTCATGTGGTTCCTACTCTTAGGTCCTCAAGGGTGTCCTTTCCAAATGTAAAGTTGGGTGAATGTTTGGCATTGCTCAAAGATGTTCTATTTTGTAAAGAGCTTGGGTTGCAACGGGTTATATTGAAGGGTGATGCACTTTTAGTTGTAAATGATTCTAAAAGCAATGTTGAAAAGTGGTCAACTGAAGGTTTGATTATCAGAGATGTGAAGGATCTATTGCAAGGTGTGCAGAGTTGGTCTATCAGATATGTCCCTAGGAAGTTAAACAATGTAGCTCATGTTTTAGCCAAAGATGCTTTACTCCTTTCAGAGGAGTGTATTAATTTGGAGGTAGTACCTCCTTGCATCTATTCTTTGGTTGTTTGATCATTAATAAGATCAGGTTTTCCTAAAAAAAAAGTTATACTCTCCACCCTTATGGATCTTCTCACTTATATTCTCCATTGCTTTAGTGAAAATGTTGAATGTTGCCTGATAAAGAAATAGCTAGACTACTATATATGATACCTCCAATCAAAAAGAAGAGCGAGCCAGGGGCGTGGCTATGTTCTGCTAAAGATGGTGTAACTAAGCAATATGTCGATTGGGTTGATCTTACTTGGTGATCCCAAATAAGGATTATTTTCTTGCGATTCTTGAAATTTTCGAGCAGTGCGTCTATCGAGCTAGATTTGCTTGGTGATCTAGAGCAAGGATTAAATTCTTGTGTTGCTTGGTATTACCAACCAGTGTGTCCGTCAGACTGGACTTGTTTAGTAATCCCGATAAATGATCATTTTCTTACGATGCTTGGTATTACTGAGCAGTGTGTCCATCAAACTGGATTTGCTTGGTGATTTTGAGTAAGGTTTATTTTCTTGCGATGCTCGAAATCTTTTGGCAATGTGTCGGTCGAGTTGCCCTTGCTTGATAATCCTGGGCAAGGGCTAAAGTTTTATGCAATGTGTTGGTCATACTATGTAAGGCACGTATGTTCAGGTGAAAGTATAGCTGTATTTTTATATGGGAAAATATAATCTTCAAAATGCATGTTAATTAGAACTAATCATTAAAACTGAGAATCATCGAAGAAAAATAATAACTCTTAATATGATAATGAACTAAACAATGTGAAAATATTTAGAGTTTTATTAATTATAAAAATTAATTATTAAATCGATGGTAGGAAATGTAGAAAACCTAGTATGTGTGTTTGTATGTTTATGTGAATCAAAACATGGTTTCTTAACTAGTTAAATCAAGAGACATATATACAACCATTATAAAGTTTAGTGTTTGTTAACTACTTAGCTGCGGGCACTTATATGTTTCACACATGATTAGACTATCGAGAAGATAGTTAACTTGTATTATAGAGATGTAATTTGTTTTGTTCATAAAACTGATGTTCACAACTCATGTATAATTTTCTTTTACTGCAAAGGCTCATATCTAGGTCTACATTGTTTGTATATATATGAAGATGATCTTGAAAGTTGACTACTTTGAACTAAACTAATGACAATGTAAAATAGAAAGGAACAAAAATATAACATTATTTGGCATTCTTAAGTATATATGCTAACCCTTATGATTTTTTTTTGGAGCAAACCCTTATGATTAGACCATGTTTTTGCAGATGTTAATGGACATGAAAATTATTAGACCGTCTTGTTTCTAAATAACTCATACCATATTGTGTTATTCCTAAAATCAATCGCACATGAATCTAATCCAAGCGTGTCATAGTACAAGGAGATGACCAAAAGAAATCTCAAGGTAAAAATGTAGTTTTATATAAGAGACAAAATAATTTAATTAAGGCAATAGAGAATAAAAAAAAAATATGATAAAAAAAAAAAAGCAGCGCTAATCATTTAAATAAAAATCTTGATAATTTTGCCTGCCAAACAAAAAATATTTTATAACCTTATGGACAAAAAGGTAGCACATCAAACATAAACTTCAAGCAAAAGGAGGTAATTTTACCCATCAAACACATTAGAACCTCAAGGACAAAAAAGTAATTTTATCATCAAACACAAACCTCAAGGACAAGAAAGTAATTTTCCCATCAAATTCAAACCACTATTCAAACTATTAGAATACAAAATTGTGAAAGAGAAAGGGGAGAGAAAATGACAGCAAACAAATTGTGCACGACAAAAAGGCAATGCACGGCTAGCAGGTACAAACACGCGGTAATTAATAAACCTAAAACAATATGGACTAGAAGTTAACATGCACGGATAATAAGAAAATGTTTTTTTGTGTCTTTGATTTCAAGATGCATGGAGCGTCCATTATCCATTGAAAGTACAGTACAGTCATTTTTAGAATGAATAGATTTACTATTAAAAATTTAATTTTTTTTAATTTAAATTTCATATTTATTATTTTTCAATTAAGTACATAATACTTACGCACTCTATAATTGTAAATATTATTTCTCGTCTATAATTACTTTTAAGGCCCCGTTTAGATAGTAAGATTAGATGAGATGAGTTAATATGATTTGTAAATAATAATGAGATTGTTGAGTTGAGATGAGATGAAATGATTTTTAAAAATTTTGTGTGTTGGGATTTGGAAGTGAGATGAGATGAGATGGTTTTAACATTTTAGAGATTTGATAGATGTGGGTCCCACCAATTATTGCATAGTATTTGTAATGATTTTGTTTTATTTATAAATATATTTCTAAATAAGTAATACTAATTTATAAAGGGAAATATTTTAAACACAAATGGATTATACAAAAGTAAACCCACAAACTGATGTAACTTGATATGATATGTCAGATTGTAAATTTATTTTTATTGTAAAGTAGATTTAACGGATTCTGTAAAACTACATCATTTTATAGATTTGTTTTTGTATAATTTCATTGTGTATATAACACTTCGCATTTATAAATTACCTACCCAAATTTTATTTTTTTTATAATATATTTTATAATAATATTATAAGATGAAAATATTTTTATAAAATTAAATTATTTTATAAAATATCAAATAAAAATATTTTTATTTACAAAATAATTAAATGATAAAAATAATTGCTTTGTTAAATCCGTCGAGTTGGGTTTGGGCCCATGAATCCGTGATTTGAAAAGGCTGGACTGGGGCGAAAAGCGAAAGTTCTCTTTATTTAAAAACTTTCTACACTCTTTGTTTTGCAGTTTGGATTGAAGTCAACTCTATGTGACTCTGTATCCAAACGCACAAAACTAGTTGGATAATCTGTCCCTCTTTGGAACAGCCCATCTGTTATGAGTAGAATAACAGCCCTCCAATGATAATTAGACACGTAGAAATGTGGTAAAAATACAAACTACTGAAGCACACACTAGATCAAAATCCATAACAAATGAATTTGAGCTTTCTACAAATGTACCCCTCCCCCTCCCTGCGAATGTACCCCTCCCCCTCTGAAACCCCTTCCCCAGATCGCAGCTTCGTGAACGATGGCAACCTTGAGAAACTGGGATAATAAAGATGGAAGCTTTCAACCTCAGATCCGTGATATTTGCTAGCCATTACAACACATGCCTTTATTTTTTGTATGAGGACGTTCAACATTATTTTTCTGACATTAAAGAACTAATTCAACAACATTTTCATCTGATTATCTACCATCCAGAAGTAATTATTAGAAAATTTTATCGGAAATGTTTATCTAAAATTCACGTAGAAACGCATTCACGAATCGAAACCCAGATGCGAGTTTGATGTTCTTGGGTGGAGTGGACGTGAACCAGTTGCCATCCATGGTGGACTGTGAGGATGAAAACTGGGTTTCTTCACCGAACAACACGATATCGAGCATTAGCCAAACGGAGAAGAAAACAAGGTTGAGAGTGCTTCGTGCTCTCGCGAGAGCGACGAGGAAGATGGCAGTGCGGTGACCAGTCAAGAAAGAAACTCAAGCTGTCAAAGGAGCAATCTTTGGTGCTGGAGGAGACCTTCAAATAGCACAGTACTCTGAATCCAGTGAATGGCCAATATGCTTTGAGTGGTGCCACCAAAAATTCTACAACTTTTTTTTTTTTACAAGTAGTGTAAACTTTTTTTTTCAAATATTTTTCTCTAGGGGTCGAGCTCCGTCCTACAACTGGCTCGGGGGGTCGAGCTACTGTCGGAGATGAGAATGGGGTCGAGATCTTAGTTTGGGTTGGGATGAAGTGGAGGACGAAGTCTGTGATAGAAGGCAAGAGAGGACTCTGATGAGTTGTTGATCAGGTGTAAGCAAATGTACAATATGTAAAATAGAAAACTTACGTGGAGTTCTGTTATTGAAGGGTTGTTAATTGGCTAAGAACAGCCAGACCGGCTTGAAGGTTTTCTCTTGGATAATAGGTACAAGAACACGTCCCTTCAAACCCATATGAAAATAGCAGCGATCATAGACAGCAGAGAGGAAATCAAAACCATTAAAAAAATAGAAATGATATTTACAGTCGTGAGTGTCCAAGCGTTGTGTAGTCGCTTTGAAAAAAGTGAATAAATATGAGATCCACATAAAAAAATTAATTTTTTAATAGTAGACCCCACTCTTTTTCAAAGTGACTATACGGCGCTTTCACACTCCACGACTGTATGTAACATTACTCTTTGGTAAGAGAAAAAAATTAAGAAAATAACAAAAAAAGTGGTGTGTGAGGCTTATGAATAGAATTTTTCTTAAAAAAATAGAAAAAATTTATTTATTTTTTCTTCCATGTCAAGAAGAAGGGTGTGAGGGAGGAAGATAGACGTGGGAAAAGAGAAGGTCCTCAGTGGACGCCACTGGTTCTTCGATAGAAGTCTTCTTACTCTATTAGAGGTGGATGAAACAACATCCATCAATGCACTACACTTTGGTTATGAGCCCTTCTGGGTTCAACTACACAACCTCTCACTAGCCACCATGACAGAAGATTTTGGGATACAATTTGTAGCTTCAATTGGCCATGTCATCAGAGTGGAAGCAGAGGCAGAAGGATGTGCCTGGGGGAGGTGTCTTAGGGTGAGGGTTGCTATTGACCTCCATAAACCACTCTTGAGAGGAAAATGGTTAATGCTCGGAGAAAAGCAAAACTGGATTTCTTTCAAATACGAAAGATTACAAAATTACTGTTTTCCATGCGTTGTGCTTTTTCACAAGGGAAGGAGTTGCACCTAGCTACGCTATGAACAATAGGGTGATGAGTAGACAACACAACAGTTTGGTTCCTGGCTCAGAGGACAACCTAGGAACACTAGAATTTTTTATGGATGTAAATACGGTGGCTCTAATGGTGATAAACACCACCATGGGAAGAAACAAGGAGCAAGGGGAATAGATGTCAAAGAGGAGCCCAGGCCAAGCACCCAAGCTGTTAATACGGATCTTTCGGCAGGTTTACAGGAAAAGTTAGCAGCGGAAATAAGGGAAATAGGAACTCTAGGTGGCCAAGGTTAGCAGTTAACAAAGGCAAATTCAAACAAAGGCAACTTTACAGAATTTTCTCTCGGGATCCCCCATAAAGCTCATAGCGAGAGTCAACTCCCAGACACCAAGCAATCACCGTAACTATCTGTAGTGCTCTCACTCGAATCTATTCATGGTGTCCAAAATACACTGAGGACTTGTAAGAAAATGGAGCTAGACTCTGCACTAGCACCTTTGGCACATGTTGATCAACAAACAACCCTGGTGCCATCAACAGGAGCTCACGAGGGACTGGGGAGCAGTGAGGTGGCAACACTTGCTTACTGAATTGGCTCAAACCAACAGGGTAAACCCAATCTTAAGTCGACGGGCAGCCTACATGGCATAGAAGCTAATAAGACACCTGCTTTAGGTAATAATATGGTGTAACGCCCGTCCTTGTGGTGGGACTTTTTCTAAAATATTTTTATAAAAAGGACGACGGGAATAACCGTCCTGTTTAAAACTTTTCACTTGCATACCCAGGGTGCGAGACTCCACATTTATAATTTAAAATGTGCTTTGACAATAAAAAGGAGTTTACAGCGGAAAACATAAATCTTATAATAAAAATGCCTCTCGTACGTTTAAAACTCGTGCCTAGACTTCCATGCTCTTCTCTATGGGCCGTGTCCGTCCTGATTGTGCAGTTCATGTGGGGGGAGAGACATGCATAAAAACTAAAATGAGTCGAAGACTCGTAAGCATTACTTCATACAGTTAAAATATAACAACATAGGTTTTCATTCATGCATTCATCATTCGTACATACTATTACGTGCGAGCCTACATGTCTTGTGTGCGTTCATTTGAAAACGTCACTGGACGGGGCTTTTCTTTCAAAAGGGTTTCCTTTATTTAAAACGTGTCTCCCGTCAGTGCCTTCATTTCTTCAAGAGCCGATGTACGGGGTTTTACTTTTAAAAAGGCTTTCTTGTCGTAAAACGTTTCCCCCGTCAGTGCCTTCATTTCTTAAAGAGTCTGTGCTCTTGTGCTCTTGTGCATACATGTGCATTCGTGTGTTCGTGCATGCGTGCATACATCCATTCTTTCTTATCACTTTCATAGGCCAGTACACACTGTTACACCCCGTGTGTCTGGGATTAGCGGTCTTCCTTTGGACCCGGATTCCGCCCGTGGCCACGGGTTGGGAATCCCTTTCATAGGGGGCAGCACTGGGTGCACTTCCAGCACTACTTACTTGGCATTGCAATCTGCCCATTCAACGGTACCCTTTTCATTCAGTCATGTGGCCATTACGTATCGTCATACATTCATGCTTTCATACATTCATGCCTTTCATTCATTCATTCATGTCAGCTCGAAAGAGCTGTCAATTCTTTCTTTCATTTACAGTCCCTTCTTTTCATGAAAAAAACATTTCTTTTCGTGAGAAAGCATTTCTTTTCATAGATAACCGTTGTTTGGGGCGTGAGCCCGAAAATGGTCTTTTCGTCTTTCAGTTCATTTCAGTTCTATCCTTTCTTTAACAGTTCGTTCATGGAAAACTTCGTTTAAGAACATACATGGGCTTAAACGTCAGCTTTCGTGGCATCCATAAGCGTCACCTTGAACATCGTTAATCATGGCATCCACGAACGTTACCTCGTGGCGCACATGAGAGCGTCGGTTCGTAGGATTCACAAAAACATCAGTTGTCATGCCTTTCATGCATCTTCATCAGTTTATAAATTTTCTTAGAAAATACATACAATAGATACAGCGTATAGTCATCCATTCACATGCGTACAATTAATACTTTGGATGCGTAAAAAGGGGTTGCCAAGGAGGGGCCGTACATACTTATACCTTTAAACACTTAGCATTTTCTTTCTTAAAGCGTCTTTCATTTCTTTTCGTGAGCGTCTTAAGAGAAAAGCGTTTCTTGTATCTTTGAAGACTCTAGAAGAGTATGAACGTAACACTTACCTGGACTCCATGCTACTTGCATGTTATTCAGTCCATTCATGTGCTTATCAGATGGCAACCAACATGCATACACATAACCTTAGTATCATTCTCTATCTAATGCATAAGTAACTTAAACTATAAATAGAACTATGCTATACTTAGAACACTCTCCTTCTATCCCGTGCACTTACGTGCCCTTCACTATGTTAAACCCTTCGGGGACCACTTACGGTCACCACAACTTCCAACTCAAAGTCTTGTCTCGAGTGCTCATCCGCTAGAGTGAACCCATTATTTACCTTATGATTAAGACACTAAGACATTCGTCTTACTCTTCTTACAACCACATTCCGATGCATGATTCTGACCGATAGAATTACGCATCAAAATCCTAACGATGCATCCGTCACTACCTTCATGCATCTTAGCCCACACTAAATCCTCATTCTCATCCATACAAGACACACGGCTCTAAGCCAACTCTGAGACTTAAGCACCGTGCAACTATGCTCATGACAGATTACCCATTACATATGGTGAATCCGTCCGGCACGTGTCTCTCACCATATTACACAGGTACCTTACCCCTTTATCCCTAAGATCAACATATATAACACGTTGATCACCTGCTCGTAGGGACAAGGGCCATACTCCGATACCAATCTTCTCTTAACCCGGCTAGCATGACTCTTCACGCTACCCGTCCCTTTTGACAGTTCATCCCAACACTTAACACGACAAGCCTCCATTCATAACTACGGTTCATGTCACGTTATATAGCTCGGAATTAACCCTAAGCTACACCGTGACTTTGTCGCGTTACCCAACACTGCTATGTCAACTCCTGACTCATCACGAGTACAGTTCCTCACGTACTCCCGTCACATCGTGACATCTCATCACGTTCCCGTTATGCCATTCCTACACTCTAACGCTTCACCCATCATAAGCATGACTTCCAATAACCACGTCACTTCGTGACGTTGCCCAGTCATGCTTCCGCTGCGTACTCTTACACTTATTCCACTACTTCACCCATTACAAGCACGACTGTCAGTAATCATGTCACTTCGTGACATTCCCCAGTCATGCTTTCGCTGCGCACTCTTATACTTGTTCCGCTACTTTGCGCATACTCCTGGCCATAAGTCCATCACAGTGACACCTATCACCTCAGACTACAGGCTACGCCATAACTACTTCGGGACACTGTTCCACAGTCCCCGACACTATCCATCACGTTCCACGCCCATCAATTACATAACCATCCTTATCTCTACGACACGCCACACGGAGTGTCGTTGCCACGTGGAGTACACTCCATGTATACTCCCTTCATACACACTACGACACATCACCATTATGGCATCCCTGCCATATGGTGCATCACTTCACCACATAGAGTACATTCCACATGTACTCCCCACATACATACCACATCACCACTATGGCATACCTGCTATATGGTGCATCACTATATCACATGGAGTACACTGCTCGTATTCTCCCTTCATACACACTACGACACATCACCACCATGGCATACTCGCCATATGGTACATCGCTCCATCACATGGAGTACGTTCCACTCGTACTCCCTTTACATACGCTCCATCACCACTATGGCATACCCGCCATATGGTGCATCACTATATCACATGGAGTACACTCCACATATACTCCACTCACAGATGTTACGCCACATCACCACTATGGCCTACTCGCCATATGATGCGTCACTCCATCACATGGAATACACTCCGCGTATATTCCATGCACTTACAGCACATCACCACTACGGCATACCCACCGTATGGTGCGTCACTCCATCACATGGAGTACAGCTCGCGCGTACTCCCTACACGTTACATCACTAACCCACATGGAGTACACTCCATGTGTACTCCATTTACATGCACTACGCCACAAAGTACACTTTACTCGTACTTATCCCACTCCACATGCCACATCACCATTATGGCATACTGCCACATGGTGCATCGCTCCGGCACTTGGAGTACATTTCTAATGTACTCCCTGCATGCATATTACACCACACATAGTACACTCAGCGTGTACTCTTTCCGTTCCATAATATGCCAGGAGAGTATATTCCACATATACTCTCATCGTCTCACATTACGCCACACATAAGGTACACATAGCGTGTACTCTTCCCATTCTGCTCAATGCCACGCCATTCATACAACACATGCCCCACAATTACACTGCACAACACAACCACGCCATAATTACAGCACAAACTCCACAACCACATTACACAGCACAGTCCACAACACTTCACAAATACGCCCAACACTTCACAGTGCACTGCACGGCACAATGCACCTCCATACAACACAGATAAGCCCAACACTTCACTACACAGAATGCCCAACACTTCATCATACAACACCACATCCCGATACCACAACTCCACAAATACTAACAGCACAGTCCACAATCTAGTCAACTAATCAATATCCAACATAATTACGAGGGATAGAGAGTTATACCATCGACGGGATAACCCGTGCATTGCTCGTTGACCATCATAGTGGATGATGTCGGGAGAGTCGTACGTGGCGGCTAACTCACGTACGGTGATTATTTAGGCGTTTAGATAGCTAGGTGTGGTCTTGGAAGGGCTCGTGATGGCCTTATGATGGTGGCAAGGGGGCATAACACGGCGGATCTAGCCGTGTACAGTGGCGGTCAATCACACACAGTGACTGTCCATCATGTGCAGTGGTTACCCACCATATAAAGTCCTGGTTTGGACCTAGGGCTTGGCCAAGGGAGGTGCAGTGAATCTCGTGGTGGCGTCGAGGTGGCGCCACGGTGGTGGATCTGGCCATACCGTGGAGGAGAAACAGTGAGAGAGTGAGAGAGAGTGTGCTCTCGTGGGTGGCAGATTAGGGCCGTGGGAGGTTGGGTTGGCTTGGTGGCGGCCTGAGGAGGCTGATGATGGTGGTTACCAGCCATGGGTGGCGGTGCACGGATTGCAACCCGTGCGTGAGAGAAGGAGGAACTCGTGTGGTGGGGGAGAGGCTATGGGCCTCGGATCACGTGGAGGAGGAAGGGGGAGGAAGAGGGAGGTCCATGGTGGTCGTGGGTGCTGCGCACGGCGGCGCTAGAGGCCGCGTACGGTGAAGTCGTGCGTGGGTCTCCTTGTGCATGTGTGTGTGTGACGGAGAGGAGGTGGCTGCATGGGAAAGGCCAAGCTCGCTGGGGAGTGGTGGCCAGTTGTAGAGGAAGCTGCCAAGGGAGTGGTGGCGTTGGAGGGCGGCGCTATGCGCACTAAGCCCATTCGGGCTGTGCAGTTCTAAAATGGAGAAAGGGAGAGCGTGAGAGGGAAAGGTTGGCATGGATGGACTCGCCGGAGGGAGAGCAAGCCATTGGTGCCGGCGGTGAGGAAGGGCGATGCACGGCGGCACCGGGCTAAGGCCTTAAGCCGTTCGGGCGTGGGGTGGGTTTGCGTACAGCGTACGCCGAATGAGAAAGGGAGGAGAGAGAGAGGGTTACGGGGAAAATGAGAGGGAAAGAGAGGGGGTCTGGGTATTTAACCTAGTCCCTTCGTCTGGGAATCTACACAACGATCTAATGACGAGGAATTAAAATACTGATTTGAAGATGCATAAAACATTAACTTAATTAAAGCACTTAGAGGAATTAAGGTAGATATTATTTTAAACTAACTTTAGTTTATAAAATAATATTCTTCATCATTAATAAAATGATGAAGTCTCACTTAACATATTTAAAAGGGTTAAACCATTTAATTAATAACAGTTCCCAACATAATTTAAATCACATAATATCTTAAATAATTGAAATCATTTTAATAATAATATTAAAATGATTTCCGGCAATTATAATATTTTTGGAGCTCTTCAATAATATTATGATTATCGTATTTAAGATCAAATCTTAATTCAATAAGGATAGAAATACTTCTTATAAATATTTCCAGCATATTTAAAACACTGGGCGTGCCCTAGAAGTCACACGATATCTTTCGAGACACGCCATCATGGTTCGGCACGAATAACGTGGCTCACAATCGCTAGTGAGAAAGGCAGATGATCACATAATCTCTGCCTCAGGGATTTGCTTAGGTCATAAAGACGAAATATACGTCAGAAAGAGAGAAGCGTACGTAAGAAAAAAGAGCTGGGTATTACATATGGCCACTATCAGAAAATGGAAAAGCAAGCTCATGAGGGGAGGCTCACATAAAAGGTAGTGGAAGTGAGACATTGGTTGAGATCTCTAATTTTTCCCTAAGGAATAATTACAAACTGGGTTGTAAAATGAGCAGTAAGGATACGGAACCTGGTCCAAAGAGACTTAAGAATCATGATGAAAATAAGGAGAACTAATACTCAATGGCAGAGGCTGGACCCCAGCCCTGCCACCATCAATGAGCATCTTATTATGGAATTGTCGAGGACTTGGGAACCCTCAGACTGTTAGTATCCTTAGAAATTTAACTAAGGAAAAGTGCCAAGTTTTCCTTGTGGAAACTAAGTGTAGTAATAAAAGAATGAAAGAGGTAAGGAGGAGCTTGAAACTGGATGGCTGTTTTGCAGTGGACAGTGTGGGGTTGAGTGGGGGCATTCCTCTACTGTGGAAAGACCATTGGCATGTCAAAGTGATCAACTATACTCGATGGCATATTAGTGCTTTGATTCAGGAGGAGGATAATTGACCTACATGGCAGTTCACAGAGTTGTATGACCACCCAGACACTGTCAAGAGAAGTAGCAGTTGGCAACTTCTCAGAATGTTAAAACCTTCAACTCCTACGGCTTGGCTGTGTGCTGGGGATTTCAATGAAATCCTCCACCAAAAGGAAAAATGGGGTGCAGCTAGCAAACCTTACAAACAGATTGAGGCCTTCAGGAAAGTGGTAGAATTCTATGGTCTCAATGATCTCCATTCACAAGGACTAAGATTTACATGGTCAAACAACAAAAGTGGCAGAGATTTCACCCAAGAAAGAATAGATAGAGCCATTGCCAACCAGGAATGGCAGAGATCTCAATGAACTGCTTTTGATGCCATTAGATATGATTACTCTCCTCTCCACAATAATAAATAGACCCCAACATATGGGGGGAGAAGGCGAGGGGTGTGTTTCAGATATGAGGTTGCATGGGAACTAAAAGAAGAAGGCCAAATTGTCGTGGCTGAGGCTTGGAAGAAGGTCAATGTAGGAAAATGTGAGGCTAGGTCTATGTGATAGAAACTTGAGTTATGTCAAAGGGGACTGATGACTGGAAACAGAAAAACAAACAGCATAATCAATTGGCAAATGCATAGAGTCTGGCTAAGATTAGTCATCTCCAACATTTTGGTACTGGCCAACACTTAGCACCCATGAAGGAGCTACAAAAGGAAGTGGAGCTCTCACTTGCAGAAAATGATTTGAAGTGGCGGCAGAGAGCATAATAGTACTGGTTCAAACATGGAGATAGGAACACTCAATATTTACATATGCAAGCATGCCAAAGAAGGAAGACAAATGCAATCAAGAGGGTAGAGGATCCACATGGAAAGGTTGCTACTGAGCAAGGCGACATTGGTGATGTCTTCACAGGTTTTTTCTCCTCCCTCTTTAATACTTCTATCCCAACTAACTCTGAGGAATGCCTGTATGCACTGGAGACTACACTGACTATGGAGATGAAATCTTGGCTCATGAACCCCTTCACTCGAGATGAAATCAAAGCTACTATTTTTCAAATGAACTCTTTAGGATCCCCTAGCCCTGGTGGGTTCCTAGCTCATTTCTACCAAAAACACTGGGATGTGGTGGGTGAGGAAGTGTGCAACTGAGGTAAATGACACTTATATCTCCATCATCCCTAAAGTAGAAAAACCCCAATAGAGTAGTTGAATACAGACCTATTAGTCTGTTCAATGTATTGTACAAAATAATATCAAAAAGCCTTGCTAGCAGGCTAAAAGTCATTCTTCCCATGCTCATATACTTGAATCAGAGTGTCTTTGTACCTGGAAGGCTCATCACAAACAATACTTTAGTTGCATACAAGGTCCTCCACTCTATGAATTCAAGGATGAAAGGGAGAAGAGGCTTCATACTCCTTAAACTGGATATGAGCAAGGCTTATGATAAGGTAGAGTGGAGTTTTGTGGAAGCAGTAATGTTCAAGATGCTTTTCCCTCAGTACTAGATCAACATCATTCAAAAATGTCTTAGCTCAGTGTCATACACCATCCTTGTTAATGGGGAGCCTCAATAGAAGTTCTTGCCTTCAAGGGGCCTTAGACAAGGGGACCTATATCCCCATACATTTCCATCCTTTGTGCTGAAGCCCTTACATCACTTCTGAATAGAGCTGAAAGATGTGGTGCCTTAACACCAGCCCCAATAGGAAAAGGCCAAATCACAGTGAACCACCTCTTTATTGTGGATGACAGCCTCTTATTTTGTCAAGCAACTCTTGTGGAACTCAATTTTGTCCTCAACATACTTGGTCTGCATGAAAAGGCCTCGGGATAGGCATTGAACAAAGATAAATCCTTTATTTTCTTTAACAAGAACACTAAGCAAGAAGCATAACAATAGATTTTGCAGCTAGTAAGGGTAAAGTCATCTGGAACCTTTGTCTTGGGGCTACTTGCTTTTATGGGTAGAGCAAAAATTTATGCTTTCCACTCCCTTATTGACAGAACTTGGTCTCAAGTAGTAAATTGGAAGACAAAACATCTTTTTGGAGCAGGGAAAGAAATCCTCCTTAAGCAGTACTCCAAGCCATACCTATCTATGCTATGGGAATGTTTATGTTACCAGCATCAATCACTAGAAAACTAAACCAATTGCTCAGGAAGTTCTGGTAGGGCTATAATGAAGACACCTCCAAGATTCAGTGGGTCAGTTGGAAGGAGCTAAGCAACAACAAAGACTCTAGAGGCCTTGGTTTCAGAGACTTTAGGAGCTTTAATCTAGCCCTGCTATCGAGACAAGGCTGGAGGATCCAACATAATCCATCTTCATTGGTGGCCATGGTTCTCAAGCAGAAATACTTCAGTCAGGTCAGACTGTTAGAAGCACAATTGGGTTCAGGGCCTTCTTTTGCTTGGAGAGGCATCCATGCAGGGCTAGATTTGCTCAAGAAAGGTCTCAAGTGGAGGATAGGGAATGGGAACAAAGTGAGTATTTGGAAGGATAGCTAGATACTAGCTTTTCACTCAAGTAAGGTGTTGTCCTCTCGAGATGCAGACTGCTAGTGTGAGACAGTCAGTGATCTCTTAGACCCCCAGCTGAAAACATGGAAGGAACCCCTCCTTCATAACCTCCCCTTCCCATAGGAGATTGAAGCCATCAAAGCAATAACTATTAGCCTGGTGGGAGGGATGATATGATGGTTTGGTCGTGGACCAACAATGGTCTATTCACTGTAAAAAGTGGTTATCACCTCAACAAAGAAATGGAAAGGGCTATGGATGGGGAGACATCAAACAAAGCCAGGGAAAAGCTGGTATGGAGGACCCTTTGGATGCTGGAGGTAGCTCCTGCAACCAAGATGTTAATCTGGAGAGCTTGTAATGAGGCACTCCATACTCTAGCTAATCTGAGAAGCAGAAAAATTATGGACAATAGCTCTTGCTTAATTTGCAAGCAGTGCCCTGAAACTTTTTGTCATGTATTGTGGGGGTGTGCTGCGGCTCAGGATGTATGGAATCAAGGTGGTAAGAAAGTGCAAAAGGTGACTTTCTACAGTGAAATATTTTTTGACATCTGGGCAGTTCTAGTGGATCTTCTTGATGCCACAGAACTTGAGGAGGCTGCTACCATACTGAGAGGCATCTGGACAAGGAGGAATGAATTTATTCACAACAAAGACTTCAAACACCCTACAATGATATATCAACAGGCCAAGAATGAACTTTAATCTTTCAAAGAGGCACTCAAAGAGCCACGGGAAGTCAGTGTCAAGCCCCCAATTGTGGTACCAAAGTGGTCAAAACCTGCTGATGACTATTTTAATGTAGCTTTAAGGGCTAAAGAGGGGAGAATTGGCATTGGTGTAATAATCAGAGATCAGCAATGCCTAGTCATTGGTGCCCTTCGTGCCAACAGGCATCTCAAAGGAAGCCCTTTTTATGATGGCGCTTATGGACTCCTAATAGCAGCTGTGTTCTACAAGGAACTAGGCCAGACTCAGATCTATCTAGAGGGGGACTCAAAATAAGTTGTGGACCTATTGTAGAGCCTCAATTCAAATTGGAGTATGGGAGGATGCCTCATAGGAGATGCCCAAAAAGTTATGGACTCACATATCACCTGGACAGCTTCACATGTGTGTCGAGAGGCAAACATGGCAGCTCACCAACTTGCAAAAGCTACACTCGAATGCTTGGAAGATCTATATAACATTGAACAATGTCCATGCTGTATTTTGTCTGTTGTAGATAAAGAAATGTTGTAATTCTCAAGCACTATGTCCTTTTGGGACCATAGACTTGCTGTAAGCTCTTATATGTTTTAATGAGATCAGTTCTCTTTCAAAAAAAAAAAAAAAAAGGGTCCGCTTCCAATGCCCGTGCCTTTCTTGTTGGGCCCAATGGTAATGAGCTCTAAAACTTTGATATAAAGAACTAAAAAAGAGGAAGAATATGATTGCGTTTAGGTAATGAGGTACTTTTAGATTTTTTGTAAACAGTAGTGAAAAAGTGATAATAAAATATTAAATAATAGTGAATAGTAGTAAAAAGTATATGAAAATTAAAAATAAAATAATATATAGTAGTGAGATATTCTGTGAATACCTGAGATATTCTCATAATCATATTTTCATATTTAATCTAATTATTACAATTTTCTCAAATTCTCACATAAAATATAATAAACAATTCAATTTTTTCAAAACTCAAAACAATAATAATATTAAAAAAAATAATATTCTAATAATATTTTATTCAACTTTTATCTTAACTCACTATCCAAACCTCACTTAATATGGACGCAAATGACACAAGGAGCATCACTCTTTTTCAAATAATTAATCTACAAATTTGTTGGTTCTCAGGTTATCCCATAAGATGGTTTTATTAGTTGTAATTGACGTTTTAATAGAGCAAAGGAATAAAAACTTAGACGAATGGATTTTTTAATGAATTTATTTTTTAAATAAAAATTCCATTTGAGCCCAAACGGGTAGCTTAATTTTCCCCTATTAGAAATCATATCGAATTCTCGGTTAATGACTACTCTATCTACTCACAAACTGTAAATGTTGGAACTCATTTAAAAAATAAATATTTAGTTATTTCAAACATGTTCTCTTTACTTGCATTTCTTCATGTGATTCCTAAGCCCTTAAAAGACCATGCACACGCTAAGTTTCACAATTATTCTTCAGCAGCAATAGAGTCTACTCGATCTGATCTTGCCTGCCAACTCTAAAGTATATGCAGTCATTTCAAATTCCCATTGAATAGCGCTTGATACGGTGATTAGGGGTTATTTATACCAATCAATAGGAGGTGGCCTCCCATTATACGGTGAATAGGCTTAATTTGTTTTTAAAGATGAGATGAGATGAGTTGAGATTAAACTTAAAAAAATTGAATAAAATATTGTTATAATATATTTTTTAATATTATTTTTGTTTTGGGAGTTGAAAAAATTAAATTATTTATTTTATTTTGTGTGATAATTTAGAAATGTTGTAATAATGAGATGAGAGATTTTCAAAATTTTCAAAATTTTAAGTTTTAGTCTTGAAAGCAAACTAGCCCAGACCGTTGAAACATCGATCCTCCATTTCAACATGTGAAAGCATATTTCAACACCTTTTTCTTCCCATTTCAATCTCTCATTCTCATCAGCTTTTTCCATTTTTGTCACCGTGGTCGGGTTTCACTGGTCTCTCTTGGCTATACCACCATCAAGTTTACAAGTCTCTTTCTCCCCCCAATTATATTCTCAATCCGCCAGGACAGCTGTCATACTCGAGTTTCTCCACGACCACAAAGGCAAGCTCTGGGTGGTGTGGTATTTTGTCATCTACATTTTTCTGCAACATTTACTATTTTGTTGTCTTTTGTCTGAGGCCCTGCTTGGATATAGAAATGGGATCATCTCATTTCATCTCATCATTACAACTTTTCCAAATTCCTATACAAAATATAATAAACAATTCAACTTTTTCAAATTCCGAAACAAACATAATATTAAAAAATAATTTCTAACAATATTTTATTCAACTTTCATCTAAAACCATTTCATCTCATCTTACTATCCAAATAGTGCCCAAGTCTATATGCATTCCTGTGGGTTTTGTGTCTTGTTTCTTTGGTAAAGGGGAACAATGCTAGCTTTCTATTATGCAATATTTACGAACATTGGCATGAATGGAGAGATTGAAATGCTTTTGTAGGGGTGGTGGTTATTCAATTTTTTGTAGTTTGGAGGACAAAAATTTGTGCCTGTTATTCAGACTGAACCCGCATATCTTGTGCACATGGTAATTCATAACATGCTCTTTTGCACACAGTAAATTCATAATATGCTCCATTGTCAAAAAGAGCAGTTCTTAATGCTACTGTCCCAAGCACCCATTACAGCGGAACACATACATAGATGTAAAAAACAAAATATATCAGTTTTCTTTATCATCAAAATTATGGAAGTCCACTGATTTGGTTAACCAACTAGAAATTCTTGGAAAAGATGGTCTATCCATGTGTGTATGTGTATATATGTGTGTACACCAGTATGCCCATGTTTTATGGCTCATCTCTAAATTAAAACTCTCCCGTGTAGGTTGCTCTCATTACATAGTTGTATAAGTTTGTATAGAGCAAACAGTCAAGGCCAACAAGCATTGTGTAAGTTGCTATCATTGCACATTGGAAGTGGACCCGTCCTGGGTTTGGGTCCGGCATCCGAATGCACATTCCTCATATGTGCTTCTTCCGTTTCAGCTCCAGTTTTGTATCCAACTCCCATTACAGCAAAACGTACCTTGTTTTTGCCTTTTCTGTTTAAACTTTGTTGTCTAGAATATGCCTTTTTTAAAGATGTTTTGTCTACTTCACGCAAATTAAAAGCAATCTATTGCAAGTTTCTGAATTTTCTGGTGATTTGTGAAAAGATTGTAGACCACCTTATTCAAGAAACAGCATTGGGGAAAAAACAATCAGGAGAATTTTCTCCACAAAAGCCAAGACCAAAATTGTTACAAAGTTTTCATTTTTTTCCTGAACCAAAAAGGATACTGCCGAAACACAGTAACAAATAGCGCTGCAAAGCGGCCAACCCGGTTCATGTCTAGGCCCGACCTGACCCGGCTCAAGAACAAATCTAGTTCGATATGGGCCAACCCGACACGAGATTGGAAATAGATAATGGGAACCCCAATCTGAAACAGCCATTGTTACAGAGTAGTTTGATCAAATCCAAAAATCCTTACAAATCCCACTATCCATATACAATCAGATCAAAACCCAACATCTGCCAATACAAACAGAGCCCATTTTCTCGAGAATTCATGGTCTACCTCGGTTCAAAATTAATATCAATACAAATTGAACCAATCGATTTCACTTCTATACCTGACCCGAACATCCATGAAAATACAAGGCAAAGAAAAGCATCAAGCTTTAGAATCTTCCGAGAAAAGAACAAATAGCACCAAAAAGAGAACCCCAATGGTAAAAACCAGGAAAGCAGGAAAAAAAAACTAAACAAATCCAGAGAGAAAAACACAAAGCACACCTCTTTTTCGTCGTACATTGGTAAAAAACATAGGAACCCCCTGAAATGTTTCCGCCAACAAAACCTTCTACGAAATCTCAGCCATCTCTCACTGTCTCATTGTCGACCACAAACCCATCGGAAGAAGAAGAAGAAGAAATCTTCAGGGGGAGCGTGATCCTTGGTGGAGGAGCCGACACCACCCATGTGCAATTTCTCGAGCAGGGACTCAACGTCGACGTTCTTGATGGCGGCGTAGATCCGGTGATGGAAGCTGCAGAGGTCGCAGATGGCAACGTTGTTCTTGATGGAGGCTAGGGTTTTTGAACTTTTGGCTTCAGTTCCTTGTATTGAACTTTTTCTTATACGACTTATAAAGATATCGGTTTCAGCGGGTTCGACCCGCAAGTTACTTGAACCTTTTTTTTTTTGGTGTCGGATCGGACCGCACAGACGGGCCGAGTCCTAACGTTTTCTGCACTGGCCTAACAACAAACACATCCAATCCAAGGAATTATTGTTGTAGAAAAAATATGACAAACAAAACAAATCGATCACAAGACACAAAATTAACGTGGTTCGGCACATGCCTATGTCCACAGAGCTGCAACGGATTTTATTGTACTGAGGAATCACAAAATACACTTTTAGGTGAAATCTCACTGTTCAAAACAGTCAAAACCTACTAAATTGTTCATTAAGTACATATTTATAGTGTCATAAGGCAAAAATCCAAATTTTTACTTTTCTGCGTTATTTGCTTGAGCAAAGTGTCAAGCGCGCCACGAGCTAACTCTCTATCAAAGCTTCACTCGAGCGAGTGTCGAGCAAACTTTTTTCCTGGCAATTTTTCTATTCGCAAGTAGTGCCAAAAATATTAGCTCAAGCCTCATTGAAAATCCGCCAAAAAAAAATAACACATCATCGTCAGGTCGGATCGAGTCATCAAATCGGGCCCCACACCAACAAAATCAAGCTCCACCAACCCAACAATTATATATTTGTACAAGAATAGTGCAAAACCAAGAGAGAATGCAAACTCAAAATGAAAAAATTAACATATCAGTCTCTAAACTTAATATTGTTTAGATGCTCCATGAACAAGTCATTCCAAGTGTCAGTAATTCCCGGTAAGCACCAGTGCATACAATCATGATGTTTTTTCCCACCAGATGTGGATGGATGGGCATCTGCTCTAAACTCACTCATGTGTGTTATGTCCAAAATATGGAAACCAGACCTTTTAAGGGCTTTCTTTAGGTGGCGATTCACTAGGTGTGCCTCCACATTTGTTCCATTATTCTTGAGAGAGAAGAGTCCTTCAACCTGAAATGTAAACCAAGATTTCAATACTAATTTAATTAGGTGTGCCTCCATATTATAAAGTTTAAATATTGTTAGATTAATGTTGTCCTGCAAAAGAGAAATACAGGAGCATGTAGAATAAACTTAATAGACTAGATAAACACAATAGAATGCAAGTTCCA
Organism: Juglans cathayensis; assembly: GCA_003122765.1. Lineage (NCBI taxonomy): Eukaryota > Viridiplantae > Streptophyta > Magnoliopsida > Fagales > Juglandaceae > Juglans > Juglans cathayensis. The sequence continues at coordinate 207,013 of QEOU01007559.1, forward strand.
TGTAATCCACCTGCTCTGGCGATAAAGGCTGTAGCCGTTGACAAGTACCACCTTGGTTCCAGTCACCTCCCTCAAAATGTCTAGGTGATTGTGTACGAAAGAACATGATAGCACCTGGTCGCAAATTTTTCTTTATGAATAAGACCTATCATGAAAGCACATGCACTGTTTGAGCATCTAATTACAGAATTACACAAGATGTGCAGAGTAATATAGCATCTGATTGCAGAATGGAGTCAGGACTATCTCCGTCTTGCCTACACATAAAAGTTTAGGTCCAAAATTTGTCCCCTGTAGTGTCACCAATGGGTGGGACTTTCACACCACTAGTTGCTACAAAAACTACTCATTGCAAGCATGCACTAGTTATATATGTGCAAGCCTGCAGAAATTATAAAGTTGAAGCATGGTTGGACCAACCATTTTGTGTAAGCCTATATCTTCTTAGCAATTACTTAAAAATAAATAAATAAATAAAATATTCAATCCTGTACCATGTGCTTTAAAACCATATCCAGGCCAACATCAGGTGGTATTGGAGGTATGACAGGGTGATCCTTCTTGAAGAAAAGCATGGGTGACTTCACAGGGTCAAATTTTGAAGGAGCCCACCACCTATTAACAAGAACCAAAAAAGGCCAAATAAAGGATCAGTGATATATATTCTTGCTCTTAAAACTGTTCCCATAGTCAAAAATAACAAATATCAGGACAGAATAAATCATAAGAAGAAGTGTAAACAGCACCACTGACTGGCTGTCATACATGCAATGGTAAATTTCAATGGTCATATGGCCAGTAGTTATCAATTCCCTAGGATATTTGGAGGACATAAATTTACCAGTGCCCTGTGTTAAAAATTAGAATATCATGGAAGGCTGGTGCACCCGCCCACGTGCCTTCTGGAACATCAACATCAAGTCTAAAACCCTCTTTAAATCCAAGAGATTCCAACACACCACCATTAGCATTAGCTGACCACCTGCACGAAACAGGACCAGAGCAAGCCTAAATTACCCAAAACTGTAGAATATAATGTGCACAAAATCAACTAAACGACTAAGAAAAACAAACAAACTATTATGTTCAACACCTTATAATTCATGAATACCAAGGCAATCTCATGCATGTGAGACCCCCAAACGAAAAAGAAATTGAATAACTGCACGGTCTATAGCTTCTTAGACACGAGAAGAAGTTAATCGAACATCCAAATTGCAACCAACTAACTAAGCATCACTTTCATCACCCTTCTTCACCACCAATGATAAAGTCTAAGCTAACCTACTCATTGTTGCCAACCACATTCCTGAATTACTATTTTTTTATTAGCATCGGATGTCCATGAATAAAATTTTGAATAATCCTGGGGTGTAGAGGCCTTTGTCAAGGAGTTTCTCATAAATGCACTCGAGTAATTTAAGGGAAAATTTCCCAAAATTCCTTTTCAGACCACTCAATAACATGCCTTTTTTTTTTTTCTAGAAGTTGTTTATACCTCCCTATATGGGTCTGGTAATCAGCGAGCTGAAATAAAACAATCATTTGTGCCTTCACATTAATAAAAGCTATTCATGTCATTGTGAAGTACTTCATGCAAATAGAGACCTTACCTACCATAGCGAGCCAAAAGATTTGTGCGGTGATATGCGATGGTAAGATTATAGTTCAGAAAAGTAAATCCACGATCAGCACCAGCTGGCCGCCACTTCTTCACTTCACTGGAAACACGTTTCAGAGTGCAGAACAGAGAAATGAACATGTTTCTATTCAAGGAATCCCCAACAAACCCTGCACTGTTAAACTTTCTTAGGTTATACAAGTAACATGATGACTCAGATCTTCTGGGCAACACTACAGAAATTACAGCTTAACTAAAGAGAGGGAGAGAGTACCGATGTTGGTGTTCCTGTACTTCTCAAGAAAGTAAACGGGATCGAACAGAGGGAGATCACAGCGCCGGGGCTTCCACCGCCACTTGGTGAGTTCCCAACCGTTGGATTTGTTGTTGGAGATGCAATTCCAGCCCTTGAATATCTCCTTGCACGAGCCATCATACCTTGCCGGTCTCGGCTGGTGGTCGTAGATCCATGCCCCATCCGAGTAGTCGCAGGATCCACCTAGGACTACATTCGGGTCAGGCACTGGGCTTTGTGCAAATTGGAAGCTTTGGTGGGAGAGCAAAGGATTGTAGGAGGTTTTCCTGGAGAGAGAGAGGACGAGGAAGATGGAAGCAAAGCAGAGAAGAGAGAGGAGAGGAATGAGAGGGATCTTCTTTACATAGTTATGGTGGTGACCATCTCTTGCGGCCATGGCGGACAGAAGTGACGAAACTTGGCGCACGTTAGCGCGCAAAAGACGTATTTCTGAGTATGTAATAACAGGCTAAACAAAAAATTAAAAAAAAAACAAAAAACAAAAAACAAAACAAAACAAAAACAAACATATACATTACCCCACATTAATGCTAAATTTTATTAAAGGAAAAATATTTACTGCAGCCTACTGCCGACGAACACTCAATGCATTGAGTGTACAAAATAATAATAATAATAATAATGTGAAGTGTATGCTGGCTGTAGGATGATGTATAGCAGATCTCTTTATTAAAATCATAAAATTATTTTAGATATTTTAAATAATAATGTAATATATTTAAATAAAATTTTGTACATTAATAGAGAATGTCAAATCATTAAAATAATGAAAAAGGAAATGTTAAATAGCATTTGTTACAGAAAATTAGTCATTTTCAAGCTGTTAAGCAGCATTTGTGTCATAACAAGAAACTAGCTATTTTTTAGTTGTTGGAGTGCATCATAAGCGGATTATAAGATAATTGATCAATTCAAATTTTAGAATAGATAGGAACAGACGAGAGTTTCCTCCTAAAATATATATTTACATCATATAATTCTCAAAAAATTGTGTTTTTGAGTTGAAAACAAAAGTTAACGTCATCGATGTTAACAAAACCAAGCATGCAGAAGAGTAAGTTGCAGGCCAAGAACGAGAAAAAGTTCAAGAAAAATCCGAACCCCAAAGATCAAAACAATAAGAAGAAAGATCATTGTACAATGTCAGTATAAGAGAGAAGAAGCGAATGGTACGACTGAAGACCTCGTTGCGACAGCTTATATGTGAAGCCAACCGCTGTTCTAAAGTTCACCTCCAGAAAAATATTGATTGTTGTCAATCTACATCATGTTCCAGACATGGCAAAGAACCTAATTTCTAGCAATCTTTTAAATAAGAGGGGTTTCGAGCTTATGTGTGAATCGGATAAATTTATTTTATCTAAGAATGAGATGTTTGTAAGAAAAAGGCTACTCTTATAATGGAGTGATTAAATTGAATGTAATGGATGAAAATTCAGTTTATATTGTGTCTTCTTTTAATTAATTTATGGTACAATAGATTAGGATATGTAAATTATGGTTCCATAAAATATATGTCTAATCTTGGTTTGATTTTTAATTTTGATGATAATGTTTGGTCAATAAAAAATAACTAGGAATTTTTTTCAAAATCTTGAGCGTAAATATGAAATTCTTGAACTTATTCATAGTGATGTTTGTGATCTTAAAAATGTTGAATCTCGTGGTGGTAATAAAGTATTTTCTTACGTTTATTGATAATTGTACTGGATATTCACATGTTTCTTTGCTCAAGAGTAAAGATGACGTTTTTTCCAAGTTTTTTTATTCATATAGCCGAAGTAGAAAATCAATTGGGCAAAAAGATTAAGGCCTTACAGTCTAATCGTGGTGGTGAATATTTATCAATTGAGTTTACTAAATTCTGGGAAACTCATGGGATAAATCATCAAGTCAATGCCCCTTACACACCTCAACAAAACGGTATAACCAAAAGAAAAAATAGAACTCTTGCTGAGATGGTAAATTCTATACTTTTAAGTTTCGATTGTCCTCTTAACTTATGGGGTGACGTAATTTTATCCGCTTGTTATACTTGAATTGAGTGCCCCATAAGAAAGTTTTAAAAACTCCTTTTGAATTATAGCATAAACATCATCCATCTTTGAAGAGATTAAAAGTGTGTGAGTGTTAGCCTATGTTAAAAAACCAGATCTTAAAAGACCAAAATTGGGTTCTAAAACCTATAGGTGTGTTTTTTTTGGATATTCTCAAAATAAAATGACTTACAGATTTTTGGACCTAGATTCAAATGTGATATATAAATCTAGAGATGTTGAATTTTTTGAAAATTTGATTAAGTCTGATTCTCAAAATAATACTACTCATGTCTATGTCCCTAGCACTTTTGAAAATGAAATTGAGCATCCTAGTGAATTTAAACTAAGGAGGAGCTAGCCAAAGGTCTCCATTTTCTTATCTATCTCATATAAGGAGATAGAAATGATGTGAAGAATGAAGTTAAATTTATTTTTAACGTTGAAAGTGATCATTCATCTTACCAAGAAGTTATGTCATCACAAGATATAGATTTATGGGAAGACGTATAAATGATGAAATAGAATCAATAGCTTCAAATCAAATTTGGAAACTAGTTAATTTACCTCCTGGTTCAAAAGCAATAGGATGTAAGTAGATTTTTAGAACGCTTAATGCCAATGGCTCAAGTAATAAATTCAAAGCTCATTTAGTGGCTAAAGAATATAACAACGAGAATGTATAGATTATTTTGATACATATGCTCCTATTGCTAGAATATCAACTATTAGAATTTAATTTCTCTTGCATCTCTCAATCATTTAGTAGTTCACTAAATGAATGTAAAAACTGATTTTTTAAATGGTGACCTAAATGATGATATTTATACAGAGAAACTCGAGTGTTTTATTATGGCTGGTCATGAAAAGAAAGTTTATAAATTGATTAAATCCCATTACGGTTTAAAACAAACTCCTAAACAATGGCAATTTGATAAACTAGTTTTATGTTATGTTTTTAGAGTAAACGATGTTGATATGTATGTATATTATAAAGTAGATGATAATACTTGTGTGATTATCTATTTTTATGTTGATGGTATGTTAATATTTGGAAGAAAGTTTCAATATATTGAAGAAACTAAAAATTTCTTTCCTCAATATTTGACATGAAATATATGGGAGAGGTCAATGTGATCCTTGAGATTAAGATTATGAAAACAATCAATAGTTTATCCTTGACACAATCTCATTATATTGAGAAAGTGATCAAGAAGTATGGACTTGAAGACCAAAAGCCAATCTCGACTCCATATGATCCTAGTCTTAAATTGAGAAAAAATACATGAAGATGTAGATCCAAACTAGAATATGCTAGTGTAATAGGGAGTCTAATGTATTATATGCATTGAACTAAACCTGATATTGCATTTGCTATTAGGATGTTAAGTAGATTTACTAGCAATCTAAGTAAAGAGCATTGAGATGTGATTTCTAGGGTTTTAGAATATCTGAAGGGGACTATGAATTATGGTCTACACTATCAAAAGGATCCCGTTGTATTAGAAGGATACAGTGATGCAAGTTGGAATAGTGTAGAATCAAAGTCTACAAGTGGGAGGATTTTTATGTTAGGAGGAGCTGTGATTTCATAGGGATCAAAGAATCAAACTTGTATAATTTATTCTACAATGGAATATGAGTTTATTGCTCTAGAAGCTGCATGGAAAGAAGGGAATTGACCTAGGAATTTGTTGGTAGACGTACCAACATGGACTAAACCATTTCAAGCACTAACGCTTTATTATGACAGTAAGGCAACCTTGCGAGTACTACAAGGTTGCCTTTTAACGTGCTATAGAGTATTGAAAAAATTGTTCATAGGATACAATGAAGCCCTCTTTTTCTCGTTGTTCTACAATAGCACTTTTATAGAATAACTAAAAAACACACTGTTTTGAGAATTACAAGATGAAGAGATATATTTTAGGAGGAAAACTCTCGTTCTTTCTTATCTATTCTAAAATTTGAACAGATCAATTATCTTATAATCCATGTATGATGCATTCCAATAGTTAGAAATGGCTAGTTTTCTTGTTACGTAACAAATACTATCTAATAACTAGAAATCGGCTAGTTTTCTATAACAAATGATGTTTAACATTTTCTTCTTTATATATTTAAATGAGTTGAGATTCTCCATCAATGCACAATATTTTATTTAACTGACATAATTATTACATATCAAGTAGCGTGGCCAGCAATCCTCACAATATTTTATTTAAATGCCACCACGTTACTCAGCAAGAAGCCAAGTGGTGGCATTTAAAACCTCACACATGAAGCATATCTGTAGGAGGATGTCTAGACTAATGAATCTCATTTATATCATATTGAAAATCAAGAGGGTTTAAGCCCTGTTTGGATAAACAGTTGGTCACATCCCATCTCATCTTATCTCAACACCCAAACATTACTTAAACACAAATACTTTTCAATTTCTCTTTCATACTTTTCTATCTAATCATTGTAACTTTTCCAAACATCCATATAAAAAAAGAAACTTTTTCAAATTTTAAAACAAAACTTATATTCAAAAATTTATATTCTAACAATATTTTAACTTTATAATTTTTTTTATTTAAATTTTTCTTTCTCCTTTTCGAAAACTTAATAAAACTCTTAACTTAAACTATTTCACTACTATTTACAAACTATGAGCTAGGCCTACCTGAAGTTGGCCTATTTTTTCGTTTTAGGGGTTTAATATATGAAATTCATTCTAGCATAATATACTTGAGTTGGTTTTTCTCCTTTACCGAATTAATATTTGTTCTCAAAGTCTGGTTCATTTTCCTATAGGATTTTAATTGTGAACTGTTGCAAGGCAACTGTAAACCGTTGCCTTGCAATAGTTCGATCTTAAGCTTACACCTGGGATCTAAATCTATATATAAACACTAAACACAGTAGTATTACACAAAGAAAACCAGGCATTGAGTTCAAAATTGGCACTTAAACCACAAAATTAGGAAGATACAGACCGTTTTGAAGCAAACAAAGGAACATTTTTTTGATAAGTTACAGAGGAACATGCACATCAGTTTCGCAAGTTAAACAAAAATTATTGACAAAAAAAAACATAAATTTTGCAATGCAACCTACACATGAAGGGGGAAATCAGATAAATTAGCAACAAGAGATACCTGTACGGTGGTTCCCTTCTCTGAAGCAGACGACAATTATACTGGACTGCAGCAAAAGTTCAACTTGGGAAAAGAAATGGAGGCATAGAACCTATATTGTAAGGGAAGGAAATGTAGGGTCACAGCGTCATTACTAGCCGAAACGAAGGGAACTCGATTTTTCCATTTTGCAGGATCGCCAAAAATGGAGAACTAACAATGAAAGGGACAAGGGTGTTGGAAAATGGGACAGTGAAAACGAGGTTTCGCTGAAGACGGAGGAGGTGACGCCGTGCGCAGACAATGGCTAGGGTCACAATGCAGGTGCACTGTAGTTGAGGGTTTGTCGAAGTGTAGAAGCTGGGTGTTGGGGGGAAATGTGTTTGGGGGAAAAATAAAAGTACTCTAGCTTCGATAAACAGGAGATTGATTTGGTGCCCACACAATGTATTGCGATGTGGTTTAGAGCGTCGCAAAGCTAATTTTTTTTCCCAACGATTTTAATCGTTGCCAAAGACCATCAAAGCATTGCAATAGCCCTGATTAACAGACCCGTCGCACGATATTTGGTTGTATTTGATTTTAAAACAACTAAACAATACCTTACCAACGAATTTTTTGCAACGACTAAAAAATTGTCGGGATAGGCCAATTTTCTTGTAGTGACATTACGATTCACAAATGTCTCATATAATCTCATCTTATCTTACTATCCAAACGAGGCCTAAAACAGAAAACAAAACCATCACAAGAGGTTTAGTTGAAAATCAACATGAAATTACAGAAAGGAGATAACACATGACACATTTTTCGAACGAGTAAAACACTGGAGCAGGGTTGTCATATAAGCTGCCCAAGCTTGGAAGATGTAAGGAGGTGAGTTGGGTCATTTTACTTTCCAGCTAAATTATTCTTATGTCCCATTTGTCTCATCTCAACATTTAAATACCACTCAAATATAAATAATTTTTAATTTCAGATCTTAACTTTTTCACTAATTATTACCTAATTATTACAATTTTCTCAAACTTTCAAATAAAAAAAATAATTCAATTTTTTCAAATCTCAAAATAAAAATTATATTAAAAAATTATATTCTAAAAATATTTTAATTTTATAATATTTTTATTCAATTTTTTTACTCTCCTTAAAACCTCATAAAATATCCAAACTCAAACTATCTCACTACTATTCACAAATTATTTAGCTACTATTAACAAATTTCTAATCTCATCTTTAACTTATTGTTAATATTGTTATTTTCCCTTACTGCGTCGGTTTACCCATTTTTCCCTTTCCCCTTTTCTTTTTCTCTCTTTGTCATCAAACCTACCGCCCACATCTCCTCTTTGTCCGTCGCTCCCATTTCTGCTCACTACACCAGATGCCAAGCTGCACTGTGCGCTGCCACCAGAGTCCTTTCGCCGCTGATAAGCTCCTCTACCCCCATCTCTCTCTCCATCTTTGTTTCTCTTTTCTCTCACTTACATCCTCGTCGTATCGCAGCCTCACCGAGTGCTGCCTACGGCCAAGCCCTACACCACGAGCATGCCAACGTTGGAAAGTTTCCCTCCTGTTCTCTCTTATGTTTCTCTTTGTTTGGCATACTCTCTCTCTCTCTCTCTCTCTCTCTCTCTCTCTCTCTCTCTATGAGCCATCATTACAACCCAAGCCTTGCCCCACCGCCACCATCGTCGTCGTCATCTGTCAACATATTCGATGTAGGAAGCATCCTTCGGTCCTCTATCTCTGTCATCCTCTCTCCCAGCCTTGATACCCTCTCTTTCCCTTTGATTTCGTCTGCCTCTTTTCGCCATTGCTTTTGTCACTATGATGCACTATTTTTTCTCGCCTTCATAACAACTACACTGCCTCACGTCGTTGATTTGTCTCTATTCTTCCTCCTCCTCTCGGTTCTAAAGCCTACAGCTATTGGGTTTGAAACCCTAGCCTCAGTCGCCACCCCCTCCATGCCCATCCCCTTCCGACGCTGCTACAGTGAGCTCCTCCCACTCTTGATCTCTCTGTCTCCATCACTCTTTGTACCTATCATCCTCTCTCTCTCTCTCTGTCGTACCCTCCTTTTCTGTCCACCCCAATGACCTCTCGCTTGTCAACCTCACACCGAAAATCCACCCCCCCCCGATAGGTCCCAAACTTAGAAAGTAAAAATGATAAGATAATTTGTTTTCTCTTCGGATGAGAATGTACCACAGATTTGGATAAACTTGCATAATAATCCATTAATAGTTCTTGGCTGCTTAAATAGCAGAACCGCGTACACTTCAAACCGAAATAAAAGGAAAATTTGTTAACTAATAACTAGATTACATGCACGTAAAACAGAGCATGCAAATACCTAAAAACAGAATAAAACTAATGGACAGAAAATGACGTAAAATTCATAACCATTAAAGACCCATTTCCAAGTAAAACTCTCAATGGGCATGACCTGGTCTAATCCTACTTTTCACGTGCTTTAATGGTCCCGTCTACCTTCCTCGTTGCATGGATGCCGCATGCAACAGTTCTTCACGTCCCCTTGTTTCCCAGATACTTGGGATTTGGCTTAAGGCCTTTCTCTGAACTCCGAGGCCTATCAATACCCCTTCCATCAAGTGGACTATTGTCCTTAAGGTCCACAGAAGGAAACTAGTCCAACAACGACTACTTCTTCTCGACATCCTCTGCCTTGGTCTTCCTCCAACGTCTGCTGATCAGTGATGTCCTCACATACCATATTACCCGCATGCCCCTCCAAGAGTAATAGCTGCGGTTTTTGACATCTATGCCCAGCTGAAACAGAGGCCTTGTGTTCTTTTCCTTTGCATTTCTTCCCAAGATAAACGCTGAATAGGGGTCGTAGATGTAGCAGGAGCTACACGAGTGGCTTGTGGAAGAGCTAAAGGAGCACTTGTAGGTGGGGATTGCTCGGACCTTTGCTGCCGTGTAAGTTGATCATCTCGCATCCGTGCCAAGTTAATGGCATCCTTGAGGGACTGAGGTTTAAACATCCGAATTCCATCAGCAATTTCAGCTTTTAAGCCGCCCACGAATGTCCCCACTAACGCCTTCTAAGTCCATCCTTGAACCTTGTTGTCAAGCTTCTCAAACTCACACTGATAATCACGCAAAGCCCCTAGCTGTCTGATTCGGGAGAGAGCTTCGTCGAAGTCCTCACACTCCGATGGTCCGAAGCGAGCCCAAAGTTCTTCTTCGAATTTCTCCCATGAAATCACTTGTCCTTCTTCCCGAAATGTTCTGCGAATCCACTGCCACCACTAGTAACCACTCCTTCCAGATGGTATGCAGCCATGGAAACCTTCTGGGTTTCTGTCATGCCCTGGTACCCGAAGAACTGGTTCACACGGTTGAACCATTCTACTGGATCATCTCTAGAGAAGCGTGGAAATTCTAGCTTGGCTTATTTTGACGAGACAATCGGCCAACCTCCATCTTGGTTTTCTCGGTGGTGATTGCCATGATTTGAGGACTCCGGATTAGAGAGCAACACATTCGAAAGTCGATTGAGAGCTTCCTCCAAATGGCGGAGTTTGTCATTCATACCAAACTCCATCCGCTGTAGTCCCTCCTGAACTGCACTAAGTCCAAACTCCAAGTGTTCAATACGCTCCTTGTTGGTTCCCATAAGTAACCTGGCTCTGAGGCCAATGATAGGTCCCAAACATAGAGAGTAAAAATGCTAAGATAATTTGTTTTCTCTTCGGGTGAGAATGTAACACAGATTTGGATAAACTTGCATAATAATCCATTAATAATTCTTGGTTGCTTAAATAGCAGAACCATGTACACTTCAAACCAAAATAAAAGGGAAACTTGTTAACTAATAACTGGACTACATGAACGTAAAACAGAGCATGCAAATACGTAAAAACAGAATAAAACTAACGGAAAGAAAATGACGTAAAATTCGTAACCACTGAAGACCCATTCGCTAAGGGTGTGCATCCGGACCGGTTTCTTTCGGTCCGGTCTGGAACCCGAAAACTGGGGTGCATCCGGGCGGTTTAGAAAATTTCGGATCTTTTACGAATCCGGTTATGTGACCCGGTTATCCGTAACCGGGTCCCTTAAAAAAAAAAGCTGCCCCTTTCTCGGATCTTCTCGCATCGCTTAGGGTTTGCAACTTTGCACTTAGCAGCTCTCTCAGTCTCGACGTCTTCTCGAATCCGCCTGTCTTCTCTCTTGGTCTCGACGTCTTCTCGAATCCTCATTCCTTCTCTCTCGGTCTCGACGTCTTCTCGAATCCGCCTTCTCTCTCAAGTCTTTCGACCTCACCGAAACACGAAAACAGAAACTTTGAAGTGCTTTGTGCATCTGGGTGAGACACGCGGAGGCTACCATCCATATTCTCTCTCTCTCTAAGCTCTTAAGGTATCTTTCTTTCTACTTAGGGATTTTTCTCAGATTTTTCTCAGAAAAAGCTCAGATTTGTTTGGGATTTTCTTTTGCTCTGTTTTTCACATGGGATTTAGTTTTAATCACTGTTTTATGCAATACTCTATTTGTTTGGTTTGTATTATTTTTCCTTTGCTCTGTTTTTCACATGGGATTTAGTTTTTTTGCTATTACAGTGGGTTTATGGCATTATGCCTTCTATTTCCGTCTGCTTTTGATAGAGACTTTGAATGGCCCACTTTATTATTTTCCCATGTTTGTCAAAAGGATCTCCTTGTACTTGTAGTGCCCTAACCTGGTTTCATAGACTCATACTCGTTTTTGTGTCTGAGTGTCTTTGAAACGGTGAAATGCTAGCCCTGCCGTCACTGGTTTGTATAGATATTTTTATGTTGTGTTTAAGTTAGATGCACTTTGGATTTGAGTAAGTGGGTTTGGATTTGTGTGGGTTGTTGGTTCATTTAAAAATGGATAAGAGAGTCATTGATATGCTTTTGGTTTGTTTAATTTGGGTAAAAATAGTATATACAAATCTAATGTTGTGTTTGTTTGCCGAGAATATGACCAAGATGACTCGCTTATTGGGACCTGCAAGAAGCTGAGTTTATTAGCTCAAAGAGAGAGAAAAGAAAAAGAAAGGCAGAAGCCATGCACTTTGCCTAGCTGTTATCTGATTTGCTGACAAAACCTTTTGCAATTAAAACCTACATGGTGCATTTTCTTGAAGCCCCATGTTTTATATTTTAGGGGAGATTTGGTACTGAGTTTCATTTGTTTTGACTGTATTAACATTTTTGCAAGGCAACCTGCTGCAAGCTAATTGAATGCCTTTATTATTTGCAAATGTGGCCTTGTTTGTATTTTGTTTTGCTACTTGTATTCAGTCTCTGATCTCTTGGAGATACTGAACAACATACTTTGACCTAGCTAATTGGAAATACACTCAAATAACTATTGGAGAGATTGTCAAAGATTTTTAATTGAATCATTGAAATATTTGTTCTTAGGGATCATGCATTCTGCTACATCGGGTTAGTATAGCAAAACATTTATGTCTTGAATTATTTGAAAAGAAGGCAGCTGGCTGATTTATTAGATATTTAACCTTCGATTGCAGGAGATCTACACTGGAAGCAAGTTTCTTTCAACGTAAATTCAAATTGGTAGGTATAAAAAGTAAAAGAGACTTTTTTTTTTGGCACCTAGTAAATCTGGTTGTTCTTCGTAGTTCTATTGCAAGATCACAAACAACAAATCTGTTTTCCTCTATCATGTGTGTTGCTTATCTTTGTGAATCATTATTTGCAATTCCTATCTGAGAATAAAAATGACAATAGGTTGTAGCTAAAATGAAAAGCAAGTACATGGCAGGAACATTCACCAAAAAGAAGAAATGTAAGCTAAGCTTCATAACAAAAAATAAGCTACTTGGTGTATTAGATTAATTATTGTTGTGTCTTTGTGAGGTTTTGTTTCAAGTTTTATTCTCTTGTTCTTTTTGACTTATTGTTTATAATCATTATAGTTTTCATTTTTCTGTTGTAATTGATGTTGTTAGCAGCTTATGGTAAGACAGTCTAGGAGGAAATTTTCCCCCAATTCCAGATTCAAGATGTGAAGACTAATGCATTTTGTTCTTTGTAAATTTATGTTTTAGTTTAATTAGTTGTGATGTATTAATATTTCTTTTGGTTTTTGTAAATTTATGTTTTAGTTTAATTAGTTGTGATGTATTAATATTTCTTTTGTTCTCTATAAATTTATGTTTTGCATTGTGTGGTAACAACAATATTATTTATTTATTTATTTTGTTCTTTAATTAATTGTTTTTTATAAAAATCTTTTAAAAAGTGTTTAAATTATTTTTTAAAAACAATCTGGGCAATTTAAGCATATCAAAATTTTTTTAAAAAAAAAAAACAAGTGCTATAAAAACATTTTTTAAAGTTTAGTCTTCTTTAAAAAAAAAGTATTAAAAACCCAGATTAGAGTGAAAAATCCGGGTTTGTAGTGAGCAATCCAGATTATGCATGTAGTGAAAAATTCAGATTATAGTAGAAAATCCGGATATCCGGTTACAGATTGAATCCAGTCATCCACCCGGATTCACCGGATTCAATCCGGGTGGATAACCACCCGGCTTTTACCATCCGGATTCGGATACGGTTATGGCCGGATATTCGGATCCGGATCCGGATGCACACCCCTACCATTCGCATGTAAAACTCTCAATGGGCACGACAAGGTCTAATCCTGCTTTTAACGTGTTTTAATGGTCTCGTCTGCCTTCCTCATTGCATGCATGCCACATGCAACGGTTCTTCACGTTCCCCTGTTTCCCAGATACTTGGGATTTGGCTTGAGGCCTTTCTCTGAATGCCGAGGCCTATCATCCCCCCCCCTTCACAATAGCAAGCATACATAACTCTCTCTCTCTCTCTCTCTCTCTCTCTCTCTCTCTCTCTCTCTCTCTCTCTCTCTATCCCTGCCACGTTCACACTATTTCTCTCTACTTTAAACACCACCTCTACCGACGGGAAGCACAGTTTGTTAAATATCAACCCAAGTGTGAACAGTAGCTCCTCAACAGTCTTAGATAGCTGCTCCAAATATCAGGCTTGTCTGGAAATATCAAGCTTGTTTCTAAATATTCAACTTGTCTCTAAAATATCAAGTTTGTTTCTTACAACCACTTTTATTGTTTGTTCATCTCTTGAAGTTTCTCCTATAAAAAGAGATCATATTGTAAACGAAATAGTGTCTGTGGGACATAAAAGAGGGCCATTTGTAGAGATAGAGATAATCTTGTTGGAGTTTATATATTTTATACAAACACTTTGAAATCTATTGTTTCCGCTACAGTGGACGTAGGCAAATTGCCGAACCACTTACATATTGTCTCTATCTTGTGTTTGGGTGTGATTTTGGGTGGTTTTGGTATAATAATTGGTATCAGAGCTTCGGTTTTGCGCTACCCAGAAAATTCAAATTGATCCAAATCAACTTTTGATCACACCAGGAGGTTTGTCTTGACAAGACGAAAACGTTGACTCAAACGGCATCGAAAACGGACGTCGGAGGAGCTTAAACGCACTCCTAGAAGGTCGGAAGGTGCGATTCACGCGCCAACGGTCATCCAGAGGTTGAAGACGAGTGCAGCCCACGCACCCACGATCCTCCACTCGCTCCAGAGGAAGACAACTCGTGAGAGACACGTGCCCCCACGCGCTCCAGAGGAAGACGATGCGTGAGTTACACGCGCCCACGCTCCCCCACTCTCGTCATGCGCTCCAAGCATTCCGCCTGCTGTTCCTGTTCGATCTGGACCGTTCAAAATTTCAGATCTATTTTGGGCTTGATCTAAGCCATTCGGAGTCCGATTTCAACAATCCAATAGTGCTTTCCAACTATTTGGATCATTCCGGACTCATCCGTACGGTTGAAATTTTGAAATTCATTTTCCAAAGGTAAGTAATTTTTTAGATGGAATCAGAAGGAGAAATTGCAGGTGATAGGAACTCTGGAAATGCTAGTAGCTCTGGGCGTAGATCCATGGTGTCAAATGCCAAATTTGAAGTTGAGAAGTTCGATGCAACTAATAACTTTGGTATGTGGCAATGTGAAGTCATGGACGTTTTTTTCCAACAAGAGTTGGATATTACGCTGGAAAAGAAATCGGAGGACATGACGGAGAAGGATTGGGACAAGCTTAATCGACAAGCTTGTGGTACAATCTGTTTGTGCCTTGCCAAAGATCATAAGTATTTTGTCATGAGAGAGACAAAAGCAAGTGAACTTTGGCGAAAATTGGAAGAGAAATACTTAACAAAAAGTATTGAGAGTCGCTTATACTTGAAGAAAAAGCTATTCAGATTCCAATTTCAAAAAGGTATGTCTATGTCCGAACATTTCAATAGTTTCAATCAGATACTTGCTGATTTGCAAAACTAGGATGTAGAAATCCAAGATGAAGATAAGGCTTTACTTTTATTAAATTCCTTGCCTGACACATATGAACATTTGATTACTACACTTTTGTATGGGAAGGAAAAGATTAGTTTTAACGATGTACCTAGTGTTTTGATAAATAATGAGTACCGCATAAAAGATAAGGAGGTACAGCTAAATACATCAAATGAAGCCTTTATAGTAGGAGTACACATGCTACTGATTATGACTCTTTACACATTTTTGGATGTCCAGCTTACTATCATGCTAAAGAAAGTAAGTTTGATCCTAGAGCTAAGAAAGTAAAATTTTTAGGCTTTAGTACAGGTGTAAAAGGGTATAGACTCTGGTGCATAGAGTCAAAGAAGGTAATAATCAGTAGAGATGTTACATTCAACGAGTCTGAGATGCTCAAGTCACATGAGCATAAAGACTCCCATGAAGGCAGCCATTATAGCAAATTACCTTGTGAGTCGCAGAAGGTGAAGTTTGTTACACCAAAAGAATCAAGAGTCGCTAATGGAGAGCATGGACAACTTGAGGTTGATAGTTCAATCGAGATATTTCCAAGCCAACCTAAATCAATTGCAACAAACAGGCCGAGAAGAGAGACACATTTACCGGCACGTTATGCAGACTTTGTGACTTATGCACTTCCAGCTGAAGGAGATCAGATCCCAACCACTTACAAAAAAGTCATACAGTCTAGTGAACAGACTTAATGGAAAAGTGCAATGAGCGAGGAGATGCAATCTCTTCATAAGAACCAGACATGGGAGCTTGTGCCGCTTCCAAATGGAAAGAAGTCAATTGGTTGCATGTGGATTTTCAATTAGAAAGATGATCAAGCTGATAAAAGTGGGGTGCGATTCAAAACTAGATTGGTAGCCAAGGGCTATGCTCAGATAGAGGGAATTGACTATAGTGAGGTATTCTATCCAGTTGTTAAACACTCATCCATTCGGATATTGCTGGCTTTGGTTGTATAATATGGTCTTGAGTTAGCCCAGCTTGACATGAAGAAGGCTTTCTTACATGGTGATCTGGAGGGGGAGATTTATATGTCTCAACCAGAAGGTTTTAAAGAAGTTGGTAAAGAAAATTTGGTTTGCAATCTGAAGAAATCTCTTTATGGTTTGAAGCAGTCACCTCGACAGTGGTACAAACGTTTCGACCGCTTCATGATTGACTTGAAATACACTCGTTGCCAATACGATCACTGTGTGTTTTTCAAACAACTTGCAGATGGGTCTTTCATTTATTTGCTTTTATATGTAGATGACATGTTGATTGCATGTAAAAGCAATGTGGAGATAGATCGATTGAAAACCCAATTGAGTCAAGAGTTTGAAATGAAAGATCTAGGAGAAGCATGAAGAATATTGGGGATAGAGATTAATAGAGATAGGGTGAAAAACACAGTTCACCTCACTCAGAAGCAGTATCTTGAGAGAGTACTACAACGTTTCAACATGAACTCAAAGACGAAACCTGTAAGTACTCCAATGGCCCCATATTTCAAACTCAGTGCATTGCAATCTCCTAAAAATGATGAAGAGCGGGACTATATGAAAAATGTCCCGTATGTAAGTGTTGTAGGAAGCTTAATGTATGTCATGGTGTGTACACGACCTGATATCTCCCAGGCCGTCAGCTTAGTCAATCGATATATGCATAATCCTAGAAAGACACATTGGCATGCGGCTAAATGGATTCTACGGTACATTCTAGGGACCGTAGATCTTGGCTTGAAGTTCGAGAAGAATGAAGATAGTCTAGTAACTGGATATGTTGACTTAGACTATGCTGGTGATCTTAACAAACGGCGATCGACAACTAGATATGTGTTCACTATGGCTGGAGGACCAGTTAGTTGGCGATCTATTTTGCAGTCTACAATTGCGCTATCCTCAATAGCAGCTGAAGACATGGCTGTGACAGAAACCGTGAAAGAAGCCATTTGGTTACAGGGACTAGTTACAGATTTGGGCTTTAAACAGCAAGAGGTTACCGTCTACTGTGACAGTCAGAGTGCAATTCATTTGGCTAAGAATCAATTGTATCATTCTTGAACAAAGCATATAGATGTCTGCTTTCACTTCATATGTGAGATATTAGATGAAGGGAACATTCTACTTCAGAAGATTGGCACTGAAGACAATCCAGCAAATATATATGTTGACAAAAGTCGTCACAAGGATCAAATTCCAACACTATTTGGAATTGATCAATATCTCACACTGCTGAGCACCTTTGGGTGCATTGGTGCCTTAGGGCACATTTGATAGCAGAAATCTCTCATGGCAGATATAACGAGTATTTCAAATAAGGGATGAAATCATTTAGAGGAAGCAACAGTTTGCAGCATCTTAATATGGCACACATGGGTGGCGGGGGTGATTGTTAAATATCAACCCAAGTGTGAACAATAGCTCCTCAATAGTCTTAGATAGCTACTCCAAATATCAGGCTTGTCTAAAAATATCAACCTTGTTTCTAAATATCCAACTTGTCTCTAAAATATCAAGTTTGTCTCTTACAGCCACTTTTATTATTTGTTTGTCTCTTGAAGCTTCTCCTATAAAAGGAGATCATATTGTAAACGAAATAGTGTCTGTGGGACATAGAAGATGGCCATTTGTAGAGATAGAGATAATCTTGTTGGAGTTTGTATATTTTGTACAAACACTTTGAAATCTATTGTTTCCGCTACAGTGGACGTAGGCAAATTACCGAACCACTTACATATTGTCTCTATCTTGTGTTTGGGTGTGATTTTGGGTAGTTTTGGTACAACAGCATGGAGCTCTACTAGTTCACCGCACCTCCAGCCGACGGGAAGCACATCATGGAGCTCAGGTCTCAGGCAATCATCCAGAAGCTTTCCCTTCCACATTGTAAGTAGCTCTCGAACTAATCTAGAAATTTCTGTTGTTGGATTTCTGAAATTGTCACTTGTAGCGTTATTATTGTGATATGTGTAGTGATCGAGGCCTTGTGAAGTGTTGGGATTGACTTGTAGCTTTGTTGTTGTGTAGTGGCCAAGGGTCCCGTGAAGTGTTGGGACTGACTTGTAGCTTTGTTGTTGTGTGGTGGCCAAAGCTCCTGTGAAGTGTTGGGTTGACTTGTAGCTCTGTTGGTGTGATCTGTGTGGTGGCTCAGGGCCCTTGTGAAGCGATTTGATACAAGTGCAGTTTGTGATGTATCAGTTGGAACTTGGAATCCGTATTCTGGTCCGAAATATGTGTAAATGGCAGTTTGGTAGATTTTTGAAAAATGGAGGGAAAAACTTGTAATTTCGACATTTCTTTTTCTCACCTTGCGACCTATCTTTCTCATTCCCTAATTTCTTTACCCGGAGTCGATACCTTCCAAATTCCAGCAGCCCACTCTTCCAAATTTTTAATTCCAGTTTTCAAGGGTACAAGCTTCCACGGGCAACTGCTCTCTCTCTCTCTCTCTCTCTGATGGCTTCATGATTCATTAGTTTAGTTCATTTATTGTTTGGACTTTTGGAATAAAGATTCAAAACTGTAGTTGTTATGAAAAACCAAAGGGTAATTCATCCCTTTCATGATCCTTACGAGACAATTTGCAAGTCTTAAAAAGCAGACACTGTCCCTCTTTCTTTCCCCCACGAAAATGTGGAAATTTCAACGTATCATGTATGGAGAAGTTTCTCACTTGCCTCAGTGCCCCCTGACTTGTACTAATTTTTTATTTTTATTTTTCGTTTGTATCTAATCTAAGAAGAAATTGAAGAAGGCACTCTTGTGTTTTGAAAGAAAATAATATTTTTCAATCAATTATGATAAAGGTTTCAACAAGTACGAGGGACCATTAATGGGAATTCTTTATATTATATAGAAATTTGATTTTAATTTAGAATATTGTTTTTCTCTCTATATATATATATATTATTCATATAACGACTGTCGCCAAACGGTACGCCAAAACATATCGGTATTTCGTTCCAGTATCTCAATCGGAATAGTCATCAAAACGGAATTCAAAACTTTAATAAGATCATCATCCATTTACTCGTAGGAATACAAAAGTTATAATTTGAACTGAACATATAACAACTTGTTTCACGATCATCACACACACAATGTAAGCATCTTCACGAAAGACACTTACTTCAACCAGTGAAAGGTCACTGCACTTTGGTCGGTCATTGATGCTCAGAACTCCAAATCAAATGTTTAAATGTGCATGTGTTTGCTCCCTTGGAGAGAGAGAGAGAGAGAGAGAGAGAGAAGGCTTCAGAAACAGAAAGTGAGAGAAAAATGGTTGGCGAGGGGATAAAAGGATGTAATGTCTTCACAAGTTTCACTATTCACACGTAGCGTGGTTGGTCCTTTGGTTAGCTGGCATCCGTCGGTCTAGGTGTATGCCTGATTGGAAGGATGGACAGAGATAGCAATGATTCCCTGCTGTGAAACATATACTGGACCAAGGAGGAATGAGCTCCTCCATCTGGGTTGGTCCTTTTTATCTGCTACTTGTGAATATAGAGCACATGTTGACAAAGCTTCTAATGCAAGCTGCGAATGGTTAGGGTGGAGTGTGAAATCTGTTATCCTTCTCGCAAATGATGCCGTATTGGACGAAATGATGCTTCCATGAGAGCTCTTGGTACATTTCTGAACACTTTTTAAGTCACTTTCGAGCACTTACTTAGACCTATATCAGGACACAGGGAAGCGGATTCCGAGCAGTTGCTCGAGTTCACATCAAAATTAAGGGGTATGGATTTCGAGCACTTGCTCAGGTTCTCATCAAGGTGTGGGGAGACATAATTTGAGCACTTGCTTGGACTATAACTTTTGCATGTTGTTTACCTGTTGCCCAGTTTTACCTAATACCTTGCTCGCCCATCTTGTTCCTCACTTCACGCATTACTTGCTCGGTGCTAGGCCCGCCTATCCTTTTCTTGCCCAATAATTAGCTTACCTTCTTTGCTCGCCCGATACTTAGCTCACCTTTGTCCTTACTCACTCAGCGCCGTGCTTACCTAACTTTTGCTCACCCAATGCCCTGCTCACCTTGCTCACCCGATATGACCTTCTCTCAGATGTGTTCTAAAGTGGATAGCACGGTTAAGTTGTATACCAAGCAGTATATCCCTACTCACGTTAGACACAGGTCCCACCTCACTGAAAAACTAAATCAACGCCCTGCTCATTCCTTTGTATTGTTGAGCTCTCACCATGCTGAAAAGTGCATCAACAGTTGGCACCGTCCGTGGATTTGAGATTTATTACTCTCCAAATAAAAAGGCCATCGGGTTCATGAGATCACTTCCGTGCAAACAAATCAGTTTCACTATTATTTCTCTTTATCTTTCATTTGCATTTTAGTTATATTAGGACTCTATAAAACAGAGAGAGAGAGAGTCTGAACCAGGGTAGGCATGTATGCTTGCCATTTTCTCACCCGCGGCGAGCTCCCGTCTGCCACATTGGAGCAGACAAACAACTAGGGGTGTAGCCGGTCCGGTTCGGTCCGGTTTTGGATAAAATCTAGGACCGAACCGGTATGTACCGGTTTTATATTTTTCAAAACCGATTACGCACCGGTTACCCTCTTAAACCGGTACTTCCGGTTTTACTTATTTCCGATCCGGTCTGGTCCGGTTTTTCGGTTTTTTTAAAATATAAGTTTCACAATTTGTCATTAAAAATTTGTTTATAAAAATTAAAAAAAAAAATGATTTAAAAAAAACTGTTTTATACTTTTATTAAATATATTAGACTATATAATAGTATTAATATTAGACTATTGGTATAGTTATAAGTTATATATTAGTATTAATTATAAACTTTTAGTGATTTAGTATTAACATTTTATGTAATAATTTATAAATTATAATAAGAAATTATTTCATATATGAATATATATAATTAAATATATTATGTATAAAAATTTCACATAAAAATTTATAATTATACATTATATATAAAACTTATCTATATTAATATTTAATATATATAAAATATTTTATATAAAACTTATATATAAAAATATTATTTTTTATTTTTTTTAATCAACCGGTCCGATCCGGTCCGGTTTGGTCCAAAAAATCCCAGAACCGGAACCGACTGATTTTTACATTTTAAAAACCGGTTCCGGACCGGACCGTATGAAAACCGGTAAAACCGGTCCGGTCCGTACCAATTTTCCGGTTTGAGTTTACACCCCTACAAACAACAACGACATTTTTTGCCGATTCCACATTGCCAAGAGCGACACAAGCTGGCGAGCAGGACCCCGCTAGCAATCCATAGCGAGTGAGAGTTAACTCACCCACTGGAACAAATGTACGTGGCTAGCTTTATGCCTACTGCACCGGAGTACACAAATGAAGTTGTCGAGACCTTCTCATTGGTCCTGTGTCCCCGAACACACCTAAAAGACAAGCGCACAAGAACATGTTGGGCAAGAATTTACCCCACCGGGCATGCCTCACACTTCACGCGCTAGGCTTGTTTTCCTTCTCAGGGTACACAAGAGGAGATGGCGGGAGTTTTCCTACCGCCCTGCCTCATGGGTGAGCATAGAGCTTTTGAAGCTCTGCCACCATAAGAGACACAATTGGCACAATGCCCACTATCCATCGCATCTCGCTCTCTCGCTCTGCTAAAACACCCTCTTTCATATATATATTTTTCCTTACATTTTACAATGAGTCAGAGCCTCTCTTTTATACAAGAAGTTTACATAGGAATATTCCATATAAGAGAAAATGGCAGGTGTGCACAGAGGCACGTACATGATCAATGCTACAGACAAAAGTGGAGCGTCGAGGCACGTTGTTGGTAGCACTAAGAATGATGATTTGCTGTAGTGGTGAATATTCTAAATGATACTCGAGAGTCCTCAAGGTTTTGCTATGTTGTATAAAGGCCTTCATTATTCTGATGCTCTGCATTATGGTTTGCATGAGCTGCATGCATTATGTGAACAGACCCCCTCAAGTCAAGCGGCAAAGATTTTAAGCGTAGACTTGAACACAGAAATTGAAAACGAGCAGTTGACAAAGGTTTGGTAAGAGCATCAGCTAGTTGGTCCTTGCCTGAGATGAAAGACATTGTAAGTGACTGCTTGAGGACTCTATCCCTAACAAAATGTTTGAATTAAACGAGCTTGGGAGGCAAATGCATATGTAGACTCAAGTGAGAGTCACACATCTCGTGCATAGGTACTGCCTACAACTTGAGCAATGATAGGCTCAAAGAGGGAGGAGATCAAAGCAAACATAACCAGTTGGTCATGTTGAAGCTAAAGGTTGTAAGCTGCATTAAGAGAACCATCAGCAAGTTTGGCTGGGGGTACTGGGTGAGTGCCATCAACAAACTTAAATAACTTTTGACCTCGTAGGTAGGGAACGATTTGAACTTTCCAAATGAGGTAGTTTTCTGGATTAAGTTTTACAGAGATGATATGGGCTAGACTCGACAAGGAAAGGGACGTGGTTGATGAATTAGACATAGATGAAGAAGATGAATATTTTAAAGATTTGGTCATGGTGGACGATTAGTCCGAAGAATGCTCTGATACCATGCTAAAACACCCTCTTTCATATATATATTTTTCCTTACATTTTACATTGAGGCAGAGCCTCTCTTTTATACAAGAAGTTTACATAGGAATATTCCATATAATAGAAATGGCAGGTGTGCACAGATGCACGTACATGATCAGTGCTACAGACAAAAGTGGAGCGTCGAGGCACGTTGCTGGTAGCACTACAAAGGATGATTTGCTGCAATGGTGAATATTCTAGATGATGCTCGAGAGTCCTCAAGGTTTTGCTCTGCTGTGTAAAGGCCTTCATTATTCTGATGCTAAGCATTATGGTTTGCATGAGCTGTATGCATTACGTGAACACGCTCCAACATAGGTGGAATGAGGTGGCCATATGTGGCGAGCCCCAAGCCATGCCTCACATTCACTCCAGTATGTAGTCACCACCCTAAAACAATGATGAACTCATCGTGATGACTTTCTTGCCAAGAATCACCTCCCTCAACTGCCATGCACGTCCCACCATTCTTGGCACATCCCTCCAAGTCACTTCCCACCATGCCTCCAAGTCACTCCCTCTCGACACACTTAACAGACATTATAACTGTGAGCAAGTTGAGCTAAAACCCACTTGCTCCTCGATTGACCCTATGGTCATAATTTGACTCAAGCAATAGTTCACCTCCAAGAGACTATGTACAAAGTTTGCCTGCTAATTCAAGTTGCCCTCTATGGGTTGTTTAGATGCCCTTTGTGTACCTCACCACACCATCCTTGAGTCAACTCCCCTCATCGCCAATACAGGCGAGATGACTTCCCCGTATGTAGAGTAACCACGTGCACTATTATTTCTCTTTTCAGTGTGCCCTCCGTGGGTTGGCGAGCATTATTATATTTCTATTTGCTCACCCAGGTTTGTGAGCACTATTAGGCTCTGTTTGGATGTTGAGTTGAGATGAGTTGAGATAAGTTGAGTTCTTTATGAATAATAGTGAGTTGAGATGGTAGAGTGAGTTTTGTAAAGCCTACCTAAGATAAGTTTAGATGTGTTTGAATGTTAATATGAGTTTAGATATATTTGTGAGAAGTTGAAAATGGTTGTAGCTCCCACGTTTAAAAATGTATTCAGTTGAAAAAGGTTGTGAGTTCCACGTATAAAGAAGTTTTGAGTTGAGATTGATTTAGTAATTTGAGAATTGAGTGTTTGAATATTAGACTTAGTTTAAAATTAGACTGAATTGAGTTGATCTCAGTTCAGTCTAAGTTCCAAACGGAATCTTGGTCTTACATATGCTCGCCCAAATTGGAGAGCATTGTTATTTTTCTATTTGCTCTCTCGAGTTGGTAAGCATTGCTATTCTTCTTTTGCTTGCCCAAGTGCACGTGTACTATTATTTTTTCGTGTGCTTGTGAGGGTTGGCGAGCACTATTATTCTTCAGTTTGCTTGCTCGGGTTGGCTAACACTGTCATTCTTTTACTCGCTTGTGTTGGTGAGCATTTTTATTGTTTTGCTTACTTTGGTTGGCGAGCACTCTTTACTCGCCTTGGTGCGAGATGCTTTTGCTCGCCCGGCCCACTACAAGCAATCTATACACAGTAATTTATAAAAATATCTTTACACAGTAATTCATAAAAATATCTTTATATTTATTTTAGAATTAGAAATATTATGTTTATTTCCATATGATCGGTATTATCTGGAAAAAACAGCAATTATCTTCATCTTATTTTGTACAACAATTAATAAAAAAAAATATATTTTTTCATAATTTAACATGAACGTGTCTGATCACCCTCCCAAATAGGGGTGTAAACCGGTCGGTCCGGACCGGAGAAACTGACCGGACAGACCGGTTCGGTCCGGACCAGACCGGACCGACCAAATGCATGGTCAGTTTTGGTCCAATAAATAGAAGAATTTTGGTCTTCGGTCTGGTCCCGGGGTGGAGATTTCTCGGACTAGACCGACCGAATAAAAAATAAAAATAAAAAAAATATTATATATATTATTTATATAATAATTGTACAATTAATAATATAAAATTTTAAATATGTTATTAACACTTGTTAATATTCTATGAATTAACTAATATATAATATCAATTAGTTAATTATATAATAATTATATAAATTAATAATGTAATTTATTATCATTAACCATATAAAATATTTTTTTATTGAGTTTGTTACATAATTCATATTAATAAGTCACTTAATTTAATTTAATATTTTAAATAAATTTTTTTTATTAATTGATTTTTTTTTTTTTTAAAAAAAAGGCCGGACCGAATGGACCGACCAGACCGGACCGGACCGGTCCGGTCCCTATGGGGTGTTCGGTCCGGTCCGGTCTGATCTGGTGATATTCGGTCCATCACCGGACCGGACCAACCAGTTTACACCCCTAATCCCAATCAAGGTTCATTTGGCCGAGGGCGTGACAATATTAATACAAAATAATGAATAAAAAATAAAATTTATGAAAATAATTGATGAGGTGGCTGACTTTTTTGTTAAGACATTTGTTCAACTTTTACGTACGTACATAGGTAATAGATTTCACAAGAAAATAGCACAATGCATATGCTCAAATAATTACAAAAGGAATTAATTGTTGCTTGAATCTCTAGCTCATGTACTGTCGATTTTGAATCGAATTAAGTTCATAATTAATGTGATCAGAAATAAACGTGATATTAAAAATACGCATTAAAATCATGTTTAAATGACAATATAAGCCTAGCTGCCTAGTTATTATATGTGTGTGTGTGTTTACCAATGACCATTTATATGTACCTCAAAATAGACATCTTTTATATTAATTACAAATAATAATGATAATATATACTTTGATGTTTAAATAATGAGAGTAGTCATATACATTATCCAAGCAATTATATATAAACAACGAAAAAATTAAGACAACTTATTCGTATACACAGTTGATTGAGTTGCCAGTTAAACTCAACAGCGATATATCGAGATTGGACTCTCTGATCTATTCCTCTCTCTCCCTCCCTCCACACATACATATTAATTTAGTAGAATCGGAATTATCCTCATGATCAGTACTGATGCAACAGTACTTATACTATTGTACGTGGGATTGAACTACTTTCGACTAAGATTAATCCTCATGAAGTGCTGATATTGCAACATTTCTAGCCCAGAACTTGATATTTTTCTTCATGTCAGCAGCCGTGGAGGCCCTTGCTATCCTTCCTTTTAAAAGTGGCGAATCGTGTCTTTTTATAAACCATGCCTCCGATAAATATGGTCGTCTCTTTATAACTCTCTTCTCTTTTCCTAATTCTCCACTTTCATCATTTTTGACTACTTCAGTATCATCAATAATGAGTTTGGTGCTAATTTGTTCTTGGTCTTTATACTCCGGCCCAAGCCTCTGCAATCCTGGGATTAAACTCATCATTCTTGGGCTTAAGAGTTCTTTCTTGAATATGAAACCCAGATCCATGAAACCCTGAACTTCTTCAAGTTCAAGCTCCCCCAAGGTCTTACAACTCATGGATTTATACAATTTCCTCCTTGCAGCTGAGTTTTTAAGACTTCGGGGACGTTTTTCATAAATTGATGATGATGATGAATATTGTAAGCTCTTTCTGTCTCTGATGGGATTCGATCTTGACTGTCTTTGCTTCTGGCGGATCTCCTTCTCTTCGTCTTCATCATCACTGTTAATGTAGGCATCCTTGTTATCGCCACAACAAAGAGAAAGCACAGTTAGATCAAAAGTGTTGAGCCTAAAGAAAGAGAAAACCAAACATTAATAATTGTTAAGAGCATATATATATAGGTTTTGATACCTGTAGATCAGAGATTGAAGATGGAGCAGTCGAGATTTCTTCATTATCTGGAAAAAGTAGTTCATGTCGAAGATCTTGATCAGATGGTAAAGAGAGGCTTGGTGGCGAGTATGGAAGAGACTTTGAGAAGGGTTTAACCGTTTCGAGGGCTTTTTGGCAAAGAAAGGAGATGGGTTCCGGGGAGAGAATTATTTGATGAAACCAAAGACGATCCATGGCTCCTACAAGGCAAAGAGAGTAGTGATTGGCCATGGAAATTAATTAATTAGATAGAGATAGAGAAATAGAAATGGCTGACGCATGGAAAACCAATTGTTTATAAACAAATAGAGTGGAATATGATGTGGTTGGCAGTAAAAGTAGAGAGAATAATTGAGATCAAAATGGATGTGAACAGTGAAGTGGGACTGTTGGCTTCCCCAACGTCACATGTTTTATATGGTAAATGACTGTTGTCCCCATAATACGACGAACTCGAGCTCTTTGTACTGATGCAACCAACCACATATCCAACGCCACTTCCGACCACACTGTGCCACAAATTGGAGGGATCCTAGTAGGGATGAAAACTGCGCTATCAGCGCCTTTTTTTACCAAAACCAAAGCCGACCAATAGAGAGGATTTGTATGAAATAACTAACCGTACCGGTCGATAGGGAGAAGAAATACCAGCCGTATCGACTCCGGCGGTTCTCTGGAGATTCTCGGTCGGTTCTCGAACCTCCTAGCGGCGAGGTTAGTCTGAGAGAGTAGAGAGAGAGAGTGTGTCGCAGAGGAAGGAGAGAGAATGAGAGAAACTGAGAATCAAAGAAGAAGAACTGAGGGGAAGAAGACAATATCAATTTGAAACAACGTTGTTTGGTTTAAAATCAAACGACCACGTTCCAATTATATTTTTTTTCAAACTAACATTCCAAAACAACGCCGTTTCACTCACTTTAGTGAAACGGTGTCGTTTTATATATGTATAATTTTAAAAATATATAATTTATATAATCGGTCGATTCAGTTGTCTGGTCCAGCTTCAAACCGGGACCAAACTGACCGAAGGCGGTTTTGACATAGTTCTACTACCAACCGACTGGTTCTACGCTGGGTTCAGTCGGTTCCGTGCTCCAACGGCCGGTCTGAGGTGGTTACGGTCAATTTCTTCAGTTTGTGTACACCCTAGATCCTAGCTAGATTACAAGTTAGAAAAGATTTGGATAATAAGTTGAGATAAAAGTTAATAAGTAAATAAAATATTGTTAGAATATTATTTTTATTTTGAAATTTGAAAAAGATGAATTGTTTAATGTATTTTTATTTAAGAATTTAAAAAATTTGTAATAATTAGATGAATTGAGATACTTTTTGAAAAGAAATGAGTATAGTAATTAACTTATTTTCAAAATTATTTTCGTAATTATAATTATATTTCTTTAGAATAATCAACCTTTTATAATTACTTACATAATCATAAAATAATTTTATCATTTTATAAAAACATCGATCATTCATTTCTAACAGCTATGAAAAGAAATGGCAAAAAGAATTTATAAATGGCTATCGAATTTAATGGCTATCGTCACAGCTCTTACTGTGAATTCCCTTTCGTATTGCATTTTTCTCTGACTCATCCTTACAGAAACAGTTCCAGGTGTCGTGTTTATCTTCAGCAGGTATGTAAGATAAACAACAGATGACTCATTAGTGAGTGGACGTTAGTATGCAAGCGAACAAAATCATTATGTCTGACGCTGGCAAGTCGGAAAGACATTATTGGTGGGTATATATGGCCATTATTTAATCATGTAATTGAAAGTATAGTATTCCAAGACTACATTTGTAATCAAGACCATACAAAATGCTATATTTACTTGGAAAGAGATAATGATGTGGCAACTTGGATGTGTTCTTTAGTGACATGCATGCAGCTTTTTAAAGAGCACAGAATATATATGTAACTTGTTTGAATAAACGTTACTAAGTACTCAATACAAGCGAGTTTTTGTGTCCATTTAATTGTGACAAAAAGATTATTTATGATTAAAATAAACTCATTTTAGTTATAAATAGTCATTTCGCTAGAATTAACTGGCTATAAATAAGTAGTTTTCTTGTAGTGACTTTCTTTTATTTTTCATCTATTACTATTTTTATTTACCTCCCGTCATCTGGTTCTTGCTTTTCATTTTTCATTAATACCAATTATCTGGTCCTATTTTGATCTACTTTCACTTTCACTACTTCCAATCATCTGGTCCTTACTTTCCTGTTTCATTAATTCCAGTTATCTTGTTTTACTTTCAGTTTCACTACTACTAGTTTTCTGGTCCTCCAGTCATTTTGTCCTCACTTTACTACTCTCCTGCTTTACTTTCATCCTGCATCAAGGGGAGATGAGAGAGTTGCTAATAGAAGAAGGAGGAGTCTTTAAGCGAATAGTACAATAAAACAAACAGTACAATAATACAAGAAGCATTTTTCAGCAGGCTTTGATTACTTTCTTCGTGTGAATTGCAGGAGATCAATTAGTTATGTCCTTTGTGTTGAAAGTAAAGCAGCAAGAATCTTGTCAGAGCAGCAGGCGATCAATCAGTCTTTTAGAAATGGTAGTCATTCGGTACTTTGGAATATTTGTTGGTTTATGCCGACGGATCAGTCATCGGATAGCTTTGGAATGTCTTCTAAATCATGTCCAAATATGTTATTGTAGAAATCAGTAACTAAAGCCAATTAAGTATCTTCTAAACTACAAATATTAATCTCAAACCAAACCTTCTTCACCCTTCCAAAACAATGACAAAGTAGCTGTGGGAAATGGAGCAGCTCTTGCCATAAAAAATACTAGAACATCAATTATATCCTCTTCCAATTTTGATTATAACTTTATTTTCAAAATTCTATTCATTGCCCTAATGCCTCAACTAACTTATTATCTATTAATAAATTTTGTACCACCAGTCACTCCTATTTTATATGTAACATGGAGGGGCGCCCTTATGGTCCCTATGCCGTAACGGGCAACGGCCACTTTATTGCAGTGAACAAAGGCTGGCCTTTAAGGTCAACCGTATGAGATGCACATTGAAGGCTATATATTCTACGTAAATTATGTGGATGTGTTGAGTATTACTCTAAATTATTCAACGTAATATACTTCACCACCATGAGAAGACGCTTGAGCCTTGCTGGATTATTTGTTCAGGCTGGATAAACTTATGAAGCAACTCAATAAGTTGTGCTTGAAGTATTCTGTTGTATTCTCTAACATTATATTGATTAAGAGTTGTTTCTATGTGAAGCAATAATATATAGTCAGATGAATTACTCAAGGACGATATATATATATATATATATATATATATATATATATATGTACACACACTAGGTCAGGAGCACGTGCAAAGCACGTTTACCTAGTTGAGTTAAATAGGTTTTTTACAAAAACTAATATGGTTTGTTAAAAAAAAAAAACTTGATTAATGAATAATTTAATGCATAGAGACAAAAAATCAAACTTTAGCAAATATCTTTGGATAATAATAGGTCGGTAAGTATAATAATTACATATTTGGATACATTAGAAAACAAAAAGATTAGTTCAAAATTAAAGTCAATATATATTAGAATAACATAGATAAATAAAAATAACATCATTGCCGCTATAATAAATACTACAACCACACTAAAAGAACGCATAATCAAGATTTTAAAACCCAAGCATAAAATAATTAAATAAATATACAAAATAATTACAATCTGTTCATAAAGTAGAAAGTGCAATAGTATAAAATTAAAACAGACCATAAATTAATGCAAGTTTAGCGAATAAGCAACCATTAAAACAAATCCAGTTAATTCAAACCATATGACTTTCAGTGATAAACCAGTTAATTCAAACCCAATTGCACTAAAAAAATTCACCAACCCGATTTAAAACAAAGCTCATTTTAAAAACTAAGTTGTGGGAATTAAAGCCCACGAAAATACTATTTTTAACACACTTTGTTAAAGCTTTATCATAAAACGTTTAAGTCCAAAACAAGTTAAGCCCGTGGGCTTTAAGGGCATTCTTGTCATTCTGAAAACTGAAGGCTGAAGCCCTAAGCATTCTGGTGCGGCTGCGCTACAGAGAAGAAGAAGACGCGTGCGGCAGAGGCTTACCCCAGGAAAAACAGAGGCACCGTGGGGGAAGTGACGCGACGGAGCTGGGCTGCCCGATGGTGGCTAGACGAGGGTGGATAGCCCAGTAACTTCACGGCTTTTTCCTCAGCCCTTTATCCCCTGTTTTCCCACTCCCGAACAGAGCAAACCATAAACTCAAACCTGTTAGAGATCGGCCTCCGTTGAATTCAAACCTGTTGGCCGCCGTTCTTAGCCGAGCTTTAAAGTACCATAAACTCAACCTCCGTCGCGCGGTGCCACTGCTTCTTCTTCCTTCATTGGGTAAGTTTCGGCCACCCAAAGCATTTTCCTCACTCTCTCCGTGTTCTCTCACTCATCACTCTCTCTCTCTGTTGTTCAGCCGCTTGCTACAGTCACCCATCTCCGTTGCACGCCTCTCACGGTCTCACGATGAGTTCCCTCTCTCCCTCATGCCGTGCTTTCTTCCCTCCCGTAATCTCTCTCTTTTATTTGTTGGTCCCGCTCTCATCACTCTCTCTCACAGTATTCAGCCACCACCTCGCCGACGTAATCTTCTCCACCTCCGAGTTCTTCGCGCCGCTCCTCCACTTTGTTGAGTATGTACGTCTCCGTTGCATGGTTGGTCTCAGTAATGGGTGCACTGGAAGGGTAAGTAACAGACTGAATTACAAGTAACGGAGTTAATTACAATATAAACAAATAGAGTAGATATATATACACGCCTATATCTATTAGACAATTCTATGTGGTTGATGATGTGATAGAATCCTTAACAAAGAAATTCAAACCAAAAGCGGTGATAACTGCCCTTGCTCAAATCATTCCTACCAATTAACACCTGATCTGGAAGGCACGTCTTCTCTGGTTTCACTTAGAAACATTGACATGTTGTTGGTAATTCAGTTTTTGAAGCTCATAAAAATGTTCTTAACTAGGATTAGAATCCTAAGTTTATAAATCATACTAATAATGTTTTCACCCCAAAGAAGGATCCTCATAAAATTATTACCTATCACATAAACAACCTCTATACCATCATTTTTTTTGGACAGCCATAGAACTTTTGTCCCTGAAAGGCAAATCACTGATGATGTTTTGATTCCATTTGAAGTAGGACAGTCAATCTTTGACATGATTTGTGAACTCAATATGAATCTAACACGTAATATTAGGATTAGAGTTTGGCATAACTGGGTTCCGGTCAATTCGACTTGATTAATAATCAGTTCATGTTGGATCAGCCCGTGGGTTCTCGGGTTTACTTAAGTGACCTATTAGTGCAAATAAAAAGGAATATTCGAGTTATTTAGGTCAATTGTTGCATAGTTTTCACTAAAACTTGAATTTTAAATTGAAAAGTTAACACTTATTTTCATAGAATTTTCTTGTATAACATTTGTCTTGTTATCCAATAGCATAAAGAATCTTGAGTCAACCCGTGAAATAGGCGTGTTTGGTTCGGGTCAGGGTGTTTGACTTGCTAAATTATGTGTGTCAGGTTTGGGTTGACTAAAAAATTACTTGAACCCGAATGACGAAGACATGACAATAGGGACAGCCCTAAATCTAGAAGTAGATTTCTTCAAACATAAAAAGATCAAATGCTATCAAGGGCTACATGTTATAAGGTTTCATATTAGCAAGGCATATGACAGGGTTTCTTAGAAAGATGCTACAATCACAATTCGATGGATTGTTTTCCTGCATCACCCAAAGCACTTATAAAAAGAAGTTCAAACACAAATATATCTTTATATTCTAGCTAACATGGCAAGCTTACTGCATCAGTAGCATATTTAATATGTCAGTAAGCAGATTTAGAAATAATTTAAAAATGGGACGAATCACCTTCGTTTTTCAGGGAATAATCGAATTTCTCCATTGAAGATTTGTGTATCTTCAGTGACTTATTCTAAAAAATGGGTAGTCGGAAAGTCTTCTATTGCCATATATTTCGAGAAAGTGAGACCCTCGTTCTTCTTGTTTATTTCTTCTATGTACTAAAGGTATTACTTCCCAACTAGCTGGGAGTGTAGAAAATGACATAAATATCAAGGTTTTGTGGTTTATGGATGAGGAGATCCAACGAGACAGGTCACTTTTTTTTTTGGCGTATGATATAACTCCTTTCTTGCCTGGCCAATAAAAAATGAAAGTTTCTATATTCAGCACATCTCAATTTGTATGAGAATGCGGACCTTCGCAGTCATCAACCCGAGATGGAAGTCTAATGAGCCAGCTTCCCCTTCTTTCACAAAGTTTCTATTTCTTCTACTTCAACGATTTCCCCTTTGTTCTTGTTTAACTCGCTTGCCATGGATATAGGTCTTGGTAAAGAGCAAACTTGCATGCGCACTACTTCTAATAGGGCTCCAACCTATGTACGTACGTAAAAAGAAGTGCGAGGAGATTGCAACAACTGTTCTTGCTTCTTTCATCTCTCCCGAACTTCAGCATGCCACTTGCTTATAATTTTTGCCATCTGCTCTTCTAGTACCTTACTGTTGAAACTGGATCCCATCTAAAGAACAAACAATCATACAAAGAGTATTGATGCTTGTGCTTTGTGATTTGTTATGATAAAGCTAGCTAAACTAATGTATAGGTAGAATATTCCAAGAAAATTTAGGCATGGGGAGACAGACGAACCGCCGTAGCCCTCACCTCAAGCTCTCTCTCTCCACGTTCTCTCTCTCTCTCTCTCTTTCACGTTTATCTCCCTTAAGCTCACCGTGACTCTCTCTCAAGCTCTTGGTTGATCCTCTTCTCTCCCCCTTGGTAAGCCTCTCTCTCTCTCTCTCTCTCTACCTCTCGGTTAGTATAGCACAGCATACACTGTTGTTTTTCTCTTCATTGTTACACACCGAATACAACATTTAAATTAAGTTGGGCTTTTTCCTCTAGCTGGGCCGGTTTTTTATGGCACATGGGTTTATTTCTAAGTTTAGCTGTTGTTTTTAATGGGCTTGCAGTTATGTTTATTAGTTTAATGAGGAGTATCGTTTTATGAAATGTTGGACTATTTTAGAAAAATTGACTAAACGTCGAGAAAATTAAAGTTGGACACCTGAACACTAAAATCAAAGTATTTTGGAGAGTGACAATACTTTAGGATTCTGAGGATCTTTAGACATTAAGAAAATAGACTTTTATATCCCAAGTTTTAATTATGAAGTATGTGTTCAATTAAAAATTTACGCAAGTTACGTTACTATTTTATAGATGATTATTAATATTCCATTGGCATTGTTGTGAGAAAATTCAGAGAAGTTTAAAATCCAGGTAAGTGAGATTCCTATGCTAGACTTTGCATCAAACGAATGGACTTAGCTTGATTTTATGAAAAATATGCATGTTATGTTTTGAAAAAAAAATATGAAAACAATCTTAGTTATGTGTTCTGCATTACTCATGAGATCAATATAAAAGAAATTATTTCTGAAATGACTTGTGTAGACATAAGCAATATTTTGGCATGTTGTTTCTGAATTTTACAAAAGAACGATTATAAAATATGGGAATTTGGTATATCTTATATGAAGATACTCTGAATCTGTTTTGATTACGTGAAAATGATATGAATATGTTCAATACTCTGTTCTAATTCTGGTTCTAATACGATGATCCTGATTCTGTTATATGGTTTATACCAACATCTCTAATTCTGAGTGCACCCACTTTGGGGATAAAGTGGTTTTTCTGCATGGTCTTTCATGTGTGCATACCCAAGGTTCCGAGAATAAATAAGGAGAAATTCACATTCTGATACTGCCTGGCTTGGCCACTGGGGATAGCATATCCCTACCATAGGGATTAAACATGGTATCTTATGTGATATGGTGATTTGATATGAACTGATATGAACTGATATGATATGATAATGACGTTCAATCATGTTATGCCAAAGGGCTTCTGAATATGAACAGTTTGAAATGTCGCTCTGATATCTTGATAACAAGTTTTTGAGATCTGTATATAGAAACTAAAATGTTTTATTTTTGCATTCTGAACTTTGTGAAAAGGCTCATGTTTATACACAAGTATATGTTATCTGCTTACTAAATTGTTGATAACTCACCCCTTATATATCTCCACAACATTTATTTTAGATGTTTCAGTTAAGAATCAAGAATAGAAAGTATAGATAAGGCTATGTGAGTATAGTGAATTAAGCACAAAATGATGCCATGGTTATTGGAGAATTTTATTTAGTAAATTTGTTGTGTTCTGATGACATGATACGTTGAGAAGTTGACGTTTATATTAAGAATTTGTGGTGTTCCTGGTTAATTATTTGGAGTAGTTGAGTTAAAACAGTAAGATCTATGTGTAATTGAGATATTGGAGATTATATCGATACTGTGAGATATGATTTTAGGTGATGGTTGGTAACTCTACGACCTCATTCGAGACCGTAGCATTACAGGTATCTGTACCAGTTGTGAATATATTAACATACGCATCACATCACGGGTATCTGCACCCACTGCAACCACGTAATGTACGCATCCTGTGACAGGTATCTGCACCTACACGAGTGCCTATAACATGAAATTGAACTGTGGTTTGACACCATTTGTGTTGGTGCTTGATTTCGATCCGGCGACTAGTTACTTAGGCCCCATTCGAAGCCTATTGATGGTACTCTGTCAACCTAAAAAATTTCACACCAATTTAAATACTCTATCGTGAACAATAGAGTTCTACTAGAATATTACTCCATCCTAATGCTTGGGGTCTTGATAAACATAAAAAAGAACACAATAGAATGAAAAATACTGCTTTTCGTGATGAACTCCATACTCGTGACATGACATGGCGTGACATAAAATGACAAATGACATGGCATGACATGAAGTGACATGTAAGCATGACTAACAACATTGCATAACATGGAGGGCAACAATTAAACATGGGATGGCAGGAATTAACATGTAACAGATAATTATTTGCTTGAAAAGGAAACATGGTATGGCATGTAACAGATGAATTATTAATTTTACGGAAAACATGGCATGGCATAACTTAAAATGTATATACATGTATACCTAACCAACATGAATGATGATTTCTTACCGCCACTCATACACAAATACCTTGAAAGTAAGTTAGAGGCCAACTTACAGTGACTGTAGCATGACGTAGTAAAGCCAGAAATAATGGAAATAGTAAGAAGATATTTCTAAAAGTTAGAAGCTCCTCACTAACATACTTAGAAAAATAAAATACTAAAATTACCATTTTACCCGTTTATATGTGGGAAATGATCATTTTACCCCTAAATTAAAGATTTTGCATCCAAATTCCAAAACTCACCAAAACTTTCATTCCTCAGGTGCGTTTTGCCTAAATCCAAATATCTAATTAGAAAAATTTAAAACACAACATAGCTATAAGAACCAAGCATAGGCTGAAACATACAAATGCTAAAATCCTTGATTTTTATTACAATTCTTCCAAATTCTATCTTTCATGCTAAAACCAAATCATGCAACATACAAAATCATATCCTATGCTTTAATATCATGCTAGACATTTACAAAACACATATCATAAAAAACGCAATTTTCTTCATGCCAAAACATCAAGTTTTTTTTTTTACCACTAAAAACAACTCTTGATGTTCTTAGTCTATCCTTCTTCAAATCAACTCCAAGAACTCCAAAAGTTCAAAAACATACTCTTAACATGTTCATAAATCAATCCTAAGGATTATCATGCTTGAAAAAATAAATCAAACACCATACAATTCACAAAATATCATCCAACACAATTGGTTTGCACATTTACTCTAAAACCGAGTACTAAATGTTTTGGTTTTTAACAAACCACTAGATCTGAATTTTTCATGCAGTAAACCATCAAGAAACACCATCATGCTTCATATTCAAGTCCTAAAATTAATCTAAACATTAAACTCAAGATCACATGGCAAAAATTACATAGAAACACAACACAGCCCATGAGCCTCAAGTTTGTGTTCCAACCGGACCTTAGCATGCATAAAATTTCATTTCCTCAATATCAAAACTATAAATGTAACGCCCCATACCAAGGTGGGTTGGAAAATTACTACCTGTCACTTATAAACATATCTCCCAACAAATCTAAAAACCTCCAAAGACTTCATAAGCAAAAAATCAATCTCATATCTTTTAAAAAAACACCTTAAAAACTCCGTAAAGTCATTTCTGCAATAATAATAAAC
The DNA here is from genome assembly GCA_003122765.1 of Juglans cathayensis. Lineage (NCBI taxonomy): Eukaryota > Viridiplantae > Streptophyta > Magnoliopsida > Fagales > Juglandaceae > Juglans > Juglans cathayensis. Next base: position 244,172 of record QEOU01007559.1, read on the forward strand.
CAAGAGGTCCACAATCTCCCAGTAGTCATAACATACCAAACTGATAATTCCATAAGTTGTACTAAACCAAAAACATAATTAAATCTAAAAGACATCAAGTCTAAAAGATATCAGAATTCCTTCTTTTAACATCCTCTCATCAGCTTAATCATGCTCACCATTCCTAATCCAGGTCCTCAGTTGGACTCTCCACATCATCTAAAAATATTATGAAGATAAGGGGGTGAGTTATCAACAACTCAGTAAACATATGACATATGCTAGCGTGCAAACATGAGCATTTACAAAGTATAGCATGAAGAACAAAAATATTTTCCAAAGTTATCATGCAAAACAAAATATGTTTTTCAAAAGTAACAGAGCGATGGTTTTAAGACAAGTAAAACCCGTAGTACTTTGGCATAACATAACCTGAGCATTATCATCACATCAAAACAGAGCATCTTACAGAGCAGAGACCTTGTTTCACCCTTTTGTTAGGGTTGTGCTATCCCCGGTGGCCAAACCAGGGAGAGATAGAGGTGAAATATTTCATTATTCTTCTCGGAGCCCCAAGTGTGCACACATGAAAGACCACAATAAAACCACTCTGTTTCCAAAGTGGGTGCACTCAGAAACAAAAAAGTTGGTACCAACCCAAACAGACCAAATCATAACAGAGCAAAGCAGAGACGGAGTCAGATACAAAATCAGTACACCATGCCAAAGGTTTTCAGATGCCATATAAAATAAAACAGAGTACCAAAACATAATCAGATCCTTCTCACATACTGAAAACAAAATTCGGAGCATCTTTTTAAATCAATGCACAATTTTTCAGATTCTCAATATCGCTTTCTCAGATTTCAGAAACAGCATGAAAATATTTAGCTCATGTTTACATAATGCATGTCAGAAATTATTTTTTCTTTTTCGTACTGATTTCATGAGTAATGCATATAACTGACCGAGGTTGGTTTTTCCCAAGTTCTCATTTAATCACAAAATATGCAAAGTTTTCAGAAAGTCAACCTTAGTCTCAATAATTCATATAAAACCTAGCATAGGAACCTCATTTACCTGACTCCTGCAGCGTATTAAAAGGCCATTGACACAACTTCGATGCAAAATAATTAAAACTCATGATTCCAACCCTCATTTCAGCAAAATAACCCAACTCAAACAACCAAATACTAAACCGAACAGCTCACACTTCAGTCCAAAATACCGTATTTCAATTTCAATAATGACCGATACCTCCACCAAGCCAAAATCAAACACACTTCGTCACATGCAGCCAGCCATAAGAACAGTCTTGACTGTCAATATCAGCTCAGACTGCAACTTATAACCCACAAGAAAATCACGTCAATTCAATTGTCTATATAAACACTCAGAACTGCCATCGACAACACCGAGTAGTTACAAAACTCCTCCCACACAACCACATCAAACCCAACAACCACCCTTTATAATTCTTCTTCAACAATAAAACACCATCAGATTACAAAGCCCTCAAATTCGATTATAAACAATAGAAATTTTCCAACAATCATGACATTAAAAGCCACTAATTTACACCATGAAAAAAATGTAAAATGGCACTCGGTTTCCTTACCTGTTCGACAGAGCTCGGCGTCAACACCACGACAAAGAGATTAACCACTTCGCAGATGGGACAGAACAAGAGAGAAGCGAGAGTGGGTGAGCGTCTAAAGGCCAAACAACCAGTAAGGGAGAAAACGCAGCAACACCACCTAGAAAAACCCAACGCATGCAACGCATTGAAACAGAGAATAAAATGAAGTAAAACTAATACAATGGAAAGGCGTCGACTTGAGAGAGAAAGGGAGAGATACTTGAAGATGAAGACACTGTGCAAGAGGGAGAGAAAAGACGAGTCTAAAGAGAGAGAGAAACACTAATCTGCAGAAATAGAGGGACGCGAGAGAGAGAGGCATCGACTTTGAGAGAGAAACCGATTTTGAGGGAAAAGAAAATGGAGAAATGTTAGGGCATGAAACTCCGACTCACGAAATAGATCCAAACGAAAAGAAGAGAAAAATTTGGGAAAGGAAAGGTGAGTAATGGGTGAGAGAGAGACGTCTGGAAGTGAAGAACAAAGAGAAACCGAAAGAGAAATAGGGGGAGAAACAATCGGGAAGAAGCTGATGAAGAAGAAAACACTTACCCAAAACGGCGCCGTAACATGAACTCCAAGAAAGGCTGGGCCTTGTTCACGGGACCGGGCCTCACACTCTGGGTCTTACATCCTGCTCCCCTTACAAAAATTTCGTCCTCGGAATTTGCTACAAGCTATAAAAATTCTCTTCGAACAAGTGAGGATACTTAACTCGCATCTCTTCCTCGAATTCCCAAGATGCTTCGCTAATAGCATGATTATTCCACAATACTTTAACCAAAGGGATAGTTCGAGTCCGTAACACTTGCTCTTTCCTATCCAAAATCTGCACTAGTTCCTCAGTGTAAGTCATATCCTCTTGAATCTGAAGGGGTTCATGATCTATAATGTGGGTGGGGTCATAGATGTGCTTTCTCAACATAGACACATGAAACACGTTGTGCACTCCCAAGAATGCCGGTGATAAAGCCATCCTATAAGCCACTGGTCCAATCTGATCAAGAGTCTTAAACGGTCCAATATATCTTGGGCTTAACTTATCCTTCTTTCCGAATCTCATAACTCCTTTCATCGGTGCTATCCTCAAAAATACTTTATCTCCAATCTCAAACTCTAACTGGTGGTGGCGTTTATCTGTATAACTCTTTTGTCGGTTCTGAGCTACTTTCATTCTAGCCCGAATGGTATCTATCTTCTTTGTGGTCTGCTGAATAATCTCTGGCCCCAAAAGTTTCCTTTCACCTACTTCATCCCAATCTGACTGCCAATCTGTCTAAGGGTGAAAAGCAGTACTGAAACTTAACTTAGTACCCATTGCCTCTTGTAAGCTTCGCCAGAACTTGGAAGTGAAACGAGGGTCTCTATCCGACACAATGGAGACCGGTACTCCATGCAACCTCACTATCTCGTGCACATACAACTCAACTAGTTTCTCCAGTTTATAAGAAACTTTAATGGGCACAAAATGAGCAGTCTTCGTTAAGCGATCCACGATCACCCATATGGCATCTTGTCAACTCAATGTCCTTGGTAGGCCTGTCACAAAGTCCATGGAGATATGCTCCCACTTCCACTCTGGAATCTGGAGTGGCTGTAATAATCCTGGTGATCTCTGATGCTTCGCCTTCACCTGTTGGCAAGTTAGGCACTGTTCCACAAATTTAGCAATTTCTCTTTTCATACCATTCCACCAAAAAGATTCTCTCAAGTCCCGATACATCTTGGTACTCCTTGGGTGAACTGTGTACAAAGAACGATGTGCTTCTTCAAGAATTATCCTTTTTAGTTCATCATTACCTGCTACGCATAATCTACCTCTAAACCTTAAAACTCCATCCTCGGAAACGCTAAAATAAGGTTTGGCCCCGTTCTCGACTTCTTCCACTAGCTTCACCAACCCTGAGTCCACTTTCTGAGCAGCTTTGATTCTATCTATCAAGACTAGTTGAACTATCAAACTAGCCATGAAAGTATTTGTGTCACTAGTGATGACCTCAATACCGGCTCTTTCTAAGTCCATTAACAGCCTATGTTGGGTGGTAAGGGCTACGACTACTAGTCCCATTGACTTCCTACTTAAGGCGTCGGCTACAACATTAGCTTTGCCTGGGTGATAATTAATGGTGCAATCATAATCCTTGATCAACTCAAGCCATCTCCTTTGCCTCATATTTAATTCCTTTTGGGTGAAGAAATATTTCAAACTCTTGTGATCCGTAAAAATTTCGCACATTTCTCCAAACTGATAGTGTCTCCAAATCTCAAGTGTAAAAATGACTGCCACGAGTTCCAAACATGTGGGGGATAATTCTGTTCATACACTTTTAGTTGGCGTGAGGCGTAAGCTATAACCTTCCCATGTTGCATCAGTACACACCCCAATCTAAGCCTTGATGCATCCCTATAGATTCCAAATCCACCTCTAGCAGTGGGGACTGTCAACACTGGAGCTGTCAATAATCTCTGTTTCAACTCTTGGAAGCTTTCTTCACACTTTGCTATCCATTCAAACTTATTATTCTTCCTGGTGACTGCAGTGAGAGGAACTTCTATCTTGGAGAAACCATCAATGAATCGACGGTAATAACCCGCCAATCCCAAGAAACTTCTAACCTCATGTACATTCTTCGGCACCGACCAATTAACTACTGCTTCCACTTTTCCTGGGTCCACTGAAATGCCATCTTTCGAAACTACATGCCCCAGAAAGGTGATTGAATCAAACCAAAATTCACACTTCAATAATTTAGCAAACAACTTTTTATCTCTGAGTGTCCCAAGTGCCAACTTCAAATGTTCTTCATGCTCAGTCTTGCTTCTAGAGTATATTAATATATCATCAATAAAAACAACCACAAACTTATCCAAAAATTCATGGAATACCCTGTTCATCAAATCCATGAATACTGCTAGGGCGTTAGTCAGGCCAAAAGGCATGACCAAAAACTCATAATGGCCATATCGGGTCCTGAAAGCCGTCTTAGTCACGTCTTCTGCCCTGATCTTCAATTGATAGTAACCCGATCGAAGATCAATCTTTGAAAATACCTGAGCACCTTGAAGCTGATCAAACAAATCTTCTATACAGAGTAGCCGGTACTTATTCTTTATGGTCACCCGATTAAGTTCCCTGTAATCGACACACATTCTCATCGATCCATCCTTCTTGTTCACAAAGAGAACTGGAGCTCCCCAAGGTGATACACTGGGCCTGATGAAACCCTTGTCCAACAAATCTTGCAACTGCTCCTTGAGTTCCACTAATTCAGACGACGTTATTCAGTAAGATGCTTTTGAAAGAGGTGTCGTGCCTGGGACAAGTTCAATAGCAAACTCTACCTCCCGCTCAGGTAGAAGTCCAGATAAATCTTCTGGGAAACTCTCTGGATATTCACTCACAATAGGTATATGTTCTAACTTCAACTCCTCTTTTGGTGCTTCTACCACACAGGCTAAGAATCCCTGACAACCATCACGTAACAATTTTCCAACCTAAATGGCATATATGATGGGTGGAACCAACCTCACTTTCGACCCTGTGAACCGAAATTCACATTCTTTTGGGGGTCTAAAAACCACTTCTTTTTTAAAACAATCAATATTAGCGTGGTAGGAAGCCAGCCAATCCATACCCAAAATCACATCAAACTCAATCATGTGAAACACTATTAAATCTGCTGGCATTAGTCTTCCCCCTATAGATAAAGGCACCCCGGTAGAATCTACCTACAGACTATCGAATTTCCTGTTGGGGTCGCGACCACTAACCTGTGCTTCAACTTCTTAGTTTCTAAAGTGCAAAATCTAGAGTAAGCCATAGAAACAAAAGAATGTGTCGCTCTCGAGTCAAATAACACAATAGCGTTATTAGAAAACAAAGAAAGAGTACCTGTGATCACATTCAGCCTTATCTGTGAACCAAAAAATATTCAAAGTCTTATCCAAAACCCATAAATAAAATAATAATAAAATAAAATAAAATCCTTAAAGCAAAAGAAAGGAGTCATACCAGTGATCACATCATTCCTATCCTCAACCTCTACAGGTGTTAATGCAAAAACTCATGCAGGCGCAGTGGGACATTGATTGCTGCCTCATGCTGGAACTTCATTTCTCTGAGGAGGCAGTATGGTCACCTTGTTGCTACCCAATTGCATTGGGCAGTCCCTGATGTAGTGTCCTGATTTGCCACAACGGAAACACAATCCTGCCCCTTTTCTGCACTCTCTAGAGTGCACTTGATTGCATGTCCTACACTGATATGGCTGTTGATTACCCTGAACCGGCCTTTTTCCCGAGCTACTACCTTCATTCCTCTTTTTCCACGGTCCCTGGTCCATGCCGGAATGGTACCCAGTAGGAGTAGTTCTCTTCCTTTGTTCATGCAGTGCAGCGCTTCTTTGAAGGGTTCGTTCAAAAACTGTGACCTTATTCACCATTTCTAAGAAGTTCCGAATCTGAAAACCCACCATTAGCTCATAAAGTTTCTCATTCAGCCCTTGCTCAAATTTAGGCGCCTTCTTTTCCTTATCGGGAATCAGATATGTAGCAAAACGGGATAACTTAGTAAATCTAGCTGCATACTAGTGTACCGTCATTGTTCCCTACACCAAGGTGGCAAATTCCATAGCCTTGTCATCATAGACTGAGCTAGGGAAGAAGCGCTCAAGAAATATCTGCTTGAAATGCAGCCAACTAACTATTTATGTCCCTTCTGCTTCTCTAATAGTTCTTTCAGAAATCCACCACCTCTTCGCCTCCCCAGTTTGCTTGAATGTGGCGTACGCCACCTTCTGTTCATCTATACAGGTTAGGACCCTCAATATCTCCTCAATGTCCTGAATCCAATCCTCCGCCAAGGTTGGATCGCCTCTCCCCTCAAATAAAGGGGGGGTGCATTCGATTAAATTGCTCTACGGTACATCCCCCTTCCTTATAGTTACGTTGCCGACCCGAGGGATTCTGCACGAGGTCATCTATTAATTGATGTGCCGTTGCTCGCATTACCTCAGAAGCACTCGGATTTGCTTCCCTTTCGTTCTCGTTTGCATTCAAGTCCAACATACTTCGTTCTCGACAACGAGGTGGCATCCTGACAAAATAACTTGGATCTTTAATAATCGTTTAAAAAAAATAAAGTACATATGAACATAATTAATTAGCGGTATTCGTAAAACAAAACATATATATTATACTTTAAAATTATAAGGATACCTATAATAGAGAGAAAAGAAGTACGCATGACGCTAGTAATAGTCAATCTCAAAAATCTAATACCTTACCCCATCTAACTATATAAGAAAATTCAGAAATTAAAACAAACCTTAATCAACCTGAACTTAGTTCATAGACCTGTGAAATCCTACACATCGAAATCATTCCTAAAGTCTGCGATTTCTAAGACTTCCCACACCTACAATATTCAACCCTATAGTCCGCTCCACTATCCCATCAAACCTGAAAGATGATTCCTTAAAGACTATCTATACGCCAAATTCTCACATACTATAGTCTGCAAAACCTCAAACTCGGTTTTCGATCAAACTTTTATCAACTTCAAAACCTTAAATCATATCCAAGTCATGTCCTACAGCCTACAAAATAAGCTAATCGAATCTACAACCTCAAATTCCATCAAACTCCTTATTCTAGTATGCAGAATCTCAAACCTATCTCTGATACCAAATGTAATGCCCCAAACTCAGTTGGCTTGGAGAATTACTACCTGTCACATATAAACATATCTCCCAACACATCTAAAAATCTCCTAAGACTTCATAAGCAAAAAGTCAATCTCATATCTTTTAAAAAAACACCTTAAAAACTCTGTAAAGTCATTTATGCAAAAATAAAAAACCAAGGGGTCCACAATCTCCTGATAGTCATAACATACCAAACTGATAATTCCATAAGTCGTATTAAACAAAAAACATAATTAAATCTAAAAGACATCAAATCTAAAAGATATCAGAATTCCTTCTTTTAACATCCTCTCCTCAGCTTAATCATGCTCACCATTTCTAATCCAGATCCTCAATCGGACTCTCTACATCATCTGAAAATATTATGAAGATAAGGGGGGTGAGTTATCAACAACTCAGGAAGCAGAAGACATATGCTAGCGTGAAAATATGAGCATTTACAAAGTACAGCATACAGAACAAAAATATTTTTCAGAGTTATCATGCAGAACAAAACATGTTTTTCAAAAGTAACAGAGTGATGGTTTTAAGACAAGTAAAACCTGTAGTACTTTGGCATAACATAACCTGAGCATCATCATCACATCAAAACATAGCATCTTATAGAGCAGAGACCATGTTTCACCCCTGTGGTATGGTTGTACTATCCCCGGTGGCCAAACCGGGCAGAGACAGTGGTGAAAATTTTTCTTTATCCTTCTCGGAGCCCCGAGTGTGCACACAGGAAAGACCACAATAAAACCACTTTATTTCCAAAGTGGGTGCACTCAAAGATAGAGAAGTTGGTACCAACCCAAACAGAACAGATCATAACAGATCAGAGCAAAGACAGAGTCAGATACAAAATCAGTACACCATGCCAAAGGTTTTCAGATGCCATATAAAAAAAAAACAGAGTACCAAAACATAATCAGATCCTTCTCACATACTGAAAACAATATTCGAAGCATATTTTTAAATCAATGCACAATTTTTCAGATTCTCCATATCGCTCTTTCTCAGATTTCAGAAATAGCATGATAAAATTTAGCTCATGTTTACACAATGCATGTTAGAAATTATTTTTCCTTTTTCGTACTGATTTCATGAGTAATGCATATAAGCGATCGAGGTTGGTTTTTCCCAAGTTCTCATTTCATCCCAAAATATGCAAAGTTTTCAAAAAGTCAACCTCAATCTCAATAATTCATATAAAACCTAGCATAGGAACCCCGCTTACCTGACTCCTGCAGCGTATTATCTATGCCTGGAATTCGACCTCTAATGATCTCGTCACCAATTGATAGAAACAAAATATACACTAAGTGTTAAAAGGCCATTGACATAACTTCGGTCCAAAATAATTAAAACTCATGATTCCAACCCTCATTTCAGCAAAATAACCCAACTCAAACAACCAAATACTAAACCGAACAGCTCACACTTCAGTCCAAAATACCGTATTTCAATTTCAATAATGACCGATACCTCCACCAAACCAAAATCAAACACACTTCGTCACATGCAACCAGCCATAAGAACAGTCTTGACTGTCAATATCAACTCAGACCGCAACTTATAACCCACAAGAAAATCACGTCAATTCAATTGTCTATATAAACACTCAGAACAGCCATCGACAACACCAAACAGTTACAAAACTCCTCCCACACAACCACGTCAAACCCAACAGCCACCCTTTATAATTCTTCTTCAACAGCAAAACACCATCAGATTACAAAGTCCTCAAATTCGATTATAAACAGTAGAAATTTTCCAACAATCATGACATTAAAAGCCACTAATTTACACCATGAAAAAATGTAAAATGGCACTCGGTTTCCTTACCCGTTCGACAGTGCTCGGCGTCAGCACCACGGCAAAGAGATTATCCACTTCGCAGATGGGAGAGAACAAGAGAGAAGCGAGAGTGGGTGAGCGTCTAAAGGCCAAACAGAGCAGATCATAAGAGAGCAGAGCAGAGACAGAGTCAGATACAAAATCAGTACACCATGCCAAAGGTTTTCAGTTGCCATATCAAAATAAAACAGAGTAACAAAACATAATCAGATCCTTCTCACATACTGAAAACAAAAGTCGGAGTATCTTTTTATATCAATGCACAATTTTTCAGATTCTCAATATCGCTCTTTCTCAGATTTCAGAAACAGCATAACAAAATTTAGCTCATGTTTACACAATGCATGTCAGAAATTATTTTTCTTTTTTCGTACAGATTTCATGAGTAATGCATATAAGCGACCGAGGTTGGTTTTTCCCAAGTTCTCATTTCATCACAAAATATTCAATTCAGAAAGTTAACCTCAGTCTCAATAATTCATATAAAACCTAGCATAGGTGTGGCACCCACGACCCCCACGTATTATTTTTGTGGAGATCGTGACACCGGGGTGTTGACCACACGGATCAATCACCCCAACGACCAGTGCTCAGAGTGTGTACAATATGCAATAAGTGTACAAAATAATATTCGCAGCGGATAAATAATATGGTCTTTCTTTATTGAGTACCAGAATTGTTTAAAAACAGTAAAATAACTTTACAAGAATTATACAGTCATTCGACAGGTAAATTAAAGACAGGAAATAACATAAGGGAAATAAATCTCATAGTGCTGAACAATATCTCAGCAACTCAAACCTCCGGCAGAGCTGATCCCTCAGGTTCATAGTCGGGCTCTGCGTCAGACTCTACGGCACCATAAAAAGTAACCATAGGGTAAAACACCACAATGGGATTATGACATCTCAGCAAATAATTTACCAAAACAACATCCAAGAGATTTAAAACAAATTAATATAATCACCCATCCCCATACGGACAAATATTGCAGAAAACGGAACCACATTCTTTTTCTCAAAAATAACCTTTTTACTACTCACACCAAAAATCTCATTTTGGTCCAATCATAACCATTAATTAATTACTATGCATGCACCACGTTCTCCCCTACGAACCGTCCGCACACCCTGGCTCTCATCGTCACATCACGGGTAACGTCCGTGCATAAGACTTCGTAACGAGTGATGCCTAGTTCCACACCCTGCGCGTACATAGCCAAGCATCCTCTAACCTTGCCAACCAAAAGGTCACGAAATCGGTACGAGAGCGTTACCGTTTCGTCCGTTCCCATCGTCGCCCAGCGACAACTGAGGGGACGTCACGTTAGTCTGTTATGCTGCAGAGTGACCAAAGGAGCTCCATCAAGATAATGCATCATCTCGGCTTGGGGTCATGATACACACGCACCAACACAATTAATAACAACAATCTCAATTCCCAACAGACAACGTGACTTCACAGCACAATTATTAAAAACGATAAATATGCATTTCAACAATTTATTGGAATACACATTTAAATATCTCATTTACAAATTCACAATAATTACAAAAATACAGTTTACAACCAACTATATGCGTAATCCCGTCCTCCAATCCGGCCCAAGGCCCAACACCAAAACCAACCACAATCACAACCCAACACTTTAACGGCCCACGGCCCAATTTCCAACATGCCAACAGTTACAGTTTACAAATGACAATTACAACAATATTATTTTAAAACTGAAAAATTACATACAAACGAAGATGGAAAATTCTGGATGATCACTCAAAAGGGGTGTTGCTCAAGATGGCGGCACAACGACGGCAACAATGATTTTCAATAAAATAGTGACTTTTCTAGTGGGTTCTCTCTCAAAAGAAATCGATCTATGAAATAAAATTTGAGAAACTCAACACACGGCAATTTCCAACAATTTACCAAAACAAACCGATTGAATTTCCACAAATTTTAGAACAAAACCAAGCATGGCCAAAGCCTCAAGCTTTCGGATTCACAAACAAAATCACAGTTTAAACTCAAACACCAAAATGAAATAGCTTGAATGAGAGAAAGAGAAAGAGGATCTCGGTAGATCTTATTCGCAGAAGCCGTGGCCTATTTATAGGCCAAACAGGGCGGTGGCAGGTGCCCGTGTGTCACACGAGTAGAAGAATAGAAAACGACAGCACAAGCCGTGGAGAAGAGAAGTGATTTCAGGCAGACGAATGGCGCCGCAGCTGACAGCGCAACACGAAGCTCACTACCGATCGACACGAAGCTGCTCGCGGTGGAAGGTGGTGGTGGCCGTGAGGAGCAGCAGTTTGACAGCAAAGCTTCGGAGCCTCCACCGAACGACATGGAGAAGAAAGAAGGAAGGAGGAAGTGGAAGCTTGCGGGAGAAATGCGTGACTAAGGTCCAACCGAAGATGGCAGCAACTGCATGGAGGAAGAAGCTCGAAGGAAGAAGAAGAATGTAGAAGAAAGAAGAAGAAAATAAGAAGAAGGAAGGAGTGCAGTGCGGCGCAAAGGAGGAAAGAGATGGAGCCCTAGACTCCATCAAAACGGCGACGTTCGAATTAAAAGGGGAGGGCTGGGTTCTACTTCGCACGGGTTAGGCCAAATACAACACACACACACACGGCTGGATCATCACACGGGTTGGGCTTAACACAACACACACACGGCCCACAACCAGAAACTCACACACACATAGCCCAGTTAAAATAAAAACACAGTAATTAAAGAAGTCCAACCCGGAAACACACAAAATAAAATACCATAAATAAAATAACACAAACAACATAATTAAAATAACACATTTAATTAAAATATAAAGAAATATAAACACAAGTAAAAATTAGATATCTCACAATAGGAACCCCGCTTACCTGACTCCTGCAGCGTATTATCTATGCCTGGAATTCGACCTCTAATGATCTCGTCACCTATTGATAGAAACAAAATATACACTAAGTGTTAAAAGGCCATTGACACAACTTCGATCCAAAATAATTAAAACTCATGATTCCAACCCTCATTTCAGCAAAATAACCCAACTCAAACAACCAAATACTAAACCGAACAACTCACACTTCAGTCCGAAATACCGTATTTCAATTTCAATAATGACCGATACCTCCACCAAACCAAAATCAAACACACTTGGTCACACGCAACCAGCCATAAGAATAGTCTTGACTGTCAATATCAACTCAGACTGCAACTTATAACCCACAAGAAAATCACGTCAATTCAATTGTCTATTTAAACACTCAGAACAGCCATCAACAACAGCGAACAATTACAAAACTCCTCCCACACAACCACGTCAAACCCAACAGCCACCCTTTATAATTCTTCTTCAACAACAAAACACCATCAAATTACAAAGAACTCAAATTCAATTATAAACAGTAGAAATTTTCCAACGATCATGACATTAAAAGCCACTAATTTACACCATGAAAAAATGTAAAATGACACTCGGTTTCCTTACCCGTTCGACAGAGCGCAGCATCAACACTACGGCAAAGAGATTAACCACTTCGCAGACGGGAGAGAACAAGAGAGAAGCTAGAGTGGGTGAGTGTCTAAAGGCCAAACAACCAGTAAGGGAGAAAACGCAACAACACCACCTAGAAAAACCCAACTCCGGCAACACATTGAAACAGAGAATAAAATGAAGTAAAACTAATAAAAAGGAAATGTGTCGACTTGAGAGAGAAAGGGAGAGATACCTGAAGATGAAGACACTGCACAAGAGGGAGAGAAGAGACTAGTCTGAAGAGAGAAACACTAATCTGCAGCAATAGAGGGACGTGAGAGAGAGAGGCGTCAACTTTGAGGAGAAACCGATTTTGAGGGAAAAGAAAATGGAGAAATGTTAGGGTATGAAACTCTGACTCACGAAACAAACCCAAACGAAAAGAAGAGAAAAATCGGGAGAGGAAATGTGAGTAATGGGTGAGAGAGAGACGTCTGGAAGTGAACAAAGAAACACCGAAAGAGAAATAAGGGGAGAAACAATCGGGAGGAAGCTGATGAAGAAGAAAACACTTACCCAAAACGGCGCTGTAACATGCACTCCAAGAAAGGCTGGGCCCTATTTACAGGACCGGGCGTCACACTCTGGCTCTTACAATACATGTTCAAAATAACTTCTTAACACATAGATAAAGGTCCTAAGAATAATATATGTGAATATAAAGATCATAGGATAATGCTTCCCTAACAAAAGATCAACATTTACTCAAAACAGAAACTGGTTTTACACCTGCAGTTTCCAACTTTCTCATATCATGCAAAATTCTTAGTAAAAACTCTTAATATGCATCAAATTTAAATCCAAGTTTCATGTTAATATGTTAAATATAAACCATAAAAAGATTAGATGAAGATCCTGCCAAAAACTTAATCAAAAAAATCAAAGATTCATACAATATCTAGATTGTCGCCCAATATGACTTTTGCATGCTTAAACAGACTTTTCACTAATCAAATCTCCATTAAAAATTACAAAAAATACACCAATGGAAACTAGATCAAAGGGGAAAATTTTATATGAAGAGAGTTTCATGATAATCTACTTCAAAAAGTTTCAAAGAAACTTTGCAAGAATGGCTGGAAAAACTATATGAAGTCTCTCTTTGAGTTCTCTGCAAAAAAGTGAATCAAAAGTGGCAAACGCCTAAGGGACAAGCCATGGATGACTCAAATACAGCTGGAAGGGCTGCGAGGAGATGTGAGGGTGACCATTTGGTGATGTTTTCAGCCAAAACCATGGGCTACAGCATACGGTTTTCTACCTTGAAGTTGTAGTGTGATGGGGTGGTGGTGAGGTGGGTGATTGCCCTCCCACCAACCACTATTTGAGATTTACATGAGTAGTAGAAGTGCACTCATGGAAGTGAGGAAATTTCCTCAAGAATCCTTACATAGGTGGAGCCTTTTGGTAGGCTTTAATGGGCCTAAATCGATTGGGCCTCATTTAAGGTTTTAATAGGGTTTTGTTTGAGATTTCTTTTTCTAACAAGCCCAAATTCAATTTTTCTTGGCCCAATGAAAATACTATGGTATAAAAGAATGAATAAGGGTGTAACTAAATGAATTTGAAGTGATTTAATCAAGTGATTAAACACTAAGCTAAAACTAACCACATTTAGGGTTTGAGAAACCATTTAGGGTTTCGGTTTCCACAAGATATTTGGGGCTTCAATTGGATCTCAAATATTTAGAGTTTCACTAGGGTTCAAACCCTCTTTGATTTGGCACAAAAATGGATGGTTGGATGAAATAGTGATTGGGTTGGGTGGCATAATCACAAAACTTGATTTTTCCTTCATTCCCTTCACATTTCCATCTCATGGTTCCTCTTGGTGCCAATTGTCTTAAAATATTCACCAAGTGTCACAAAGATTTTGCCAATTATCCAAATGAAACTCCTCTAGATTCATTTGGATAATCCACACTATGATTTGAAAACGACAAGATTGCGTGCTAACACTGGTGTTACTATTCACTCCGTAAATGGTGAAAATAACTTTTCCACCATAAAATACTAAATAATCATATGAAATTAGGAGTGCAATTCATTTCATGAATTTCGACTCCTGAGTGCCTCGAATAAATCAAAACACATTTTTGAATAAATGTTGTCTGGAAAAAAAAATCATTTTATTGCGCTGTAAAATCTTAAATATCCATCTAAGACTACTGGCGCAAGATGTTTCTCATTCTCACACTCCTAAGTACCTCAAATAAATAAGAAACTGATTGTGCTAACAGATTAAAACTTACGCGATTGCTCAATTCGTGAAACCTTTCCAAGATTTTTGCAACGTTCCTAAAGCCTAAAAAAATCATCCACTGAATTTCAGGTGAGCTATTACAACTCTTACCAAGTTTTGAAATAAAGTCTACACACTCACATAAATTTGTATGTGGTCTCTTTCATCCTTAGCTGTAATCAATGCACATTCTCCTCAACCCAACCTTCCATCTTCTAAGGTTTGCAACTTAGCATAATTCGTTGAAATGAAAGAATGATTATCCCCCAAAATCAAATAAAATAGTTACTTTCTAGGAGAAAGGAGTAGAGTACCTGTGATCACATCAATGTTGTCCTCAGTCTCTCCAGGCGTCAGTGCATAAACTCGTGCAGATGCAATGTTACACTAATTACTATCCCATGTGGTCGGATTAGTTCTCCAAGGTAGTTGATAGCCAGTTTTGTTGTTACCCAGCTGTAATGGGCAATCTCTGATGTAATGACCTAACTTGCCACATAGGAAACACAGTCCAGCCTTTTTTCTGCACTCCCTAGGATGTACTCAATTGCAAGTCTTACACTGATAATTTTGTTGGTTGCTCTGGATCTGTCTCTTGTCGGAGCTACTTCCTTCATTCCTCTTCTTCCATAGGCCTTGATCCATGCCAAAGTAGGAACCCTATGGTGTAGCCCTCTTCCTCTGATCTTGAAGTTCTGCACTTCTTTTAAGGCTCTACTCTCAAGTATCATTGCCTTATCCACTGATTCTGAGAAATTCTGAATCTGAAGGACAACCACTTGTTTATATATTTTGTGGTTCAGGCCCGCCTCAAACTTCTCGGCTTTCTTCCACTAGTCGGGATCAAATAAGAGGTGAAGCACGATAGCTCTACAAATTTGGCAGAATACTGGTGCACCGTCATAGTTCCCTGATCCAAGTTGGCAAACTCCTTGGCTCTATCATCTCTGGCAATTCTTAGGAAGAAGCAGTTGGAGAAGATCTGTCTGAAACAGGGCTAGGTAACGACTCCTCTCCCATTAGCTTCCCTGATGATTCTATCTGAAATCCACCATCGCTTTACTTCACCCATTAGCTTGAAGGTGGAGTACAGTACTCTATGGTCTTCTGCACAATTCAGGACTTAAAGAATTTCCTCTATGTCCTAGATACAATCCTCAATCGGGGTCGGGTTGACTCTTCCATCAAATGAGGAAGGGGCATCCAATTAAACTGTTCAACAGTACAACCTCTTATTACCATTGCGGTTGCGACCTGGGGGATTCTAGGCATTCTCTTCCATTAATTATTGTGACACCGCTCGGAGTACCTCATAAGAGCTTGCATTAGCTTATCCTTCATCATTAGATGCGTTCAAATCCGAGAGGTTTCATACCCGACAACAAGGTGGCATCCTGAAAACTTAGATTTAATTAAGCATTCCAAATAAAGTACTCATGTAAAATTCGTAAATGTAACTATGAAATAAATAAATATAAATAGAACAATTCAAAAAAAAATTTCTTATCCTTTCCTAGCCATCTCCTACACCAACATGAAAAAACAATCCAA
Source organism: Juglans cathayensis (assembly GCA_003122765.1). Classification (NCBI taxonomy): domain Eukaryota; kingdom Viridiplantae; phylum Streptophyta; class Magnoliopsida; order Fagales; family Juglandaceae; genus Juglans; species Juglans cathayensis. The sequence continues at coordinate 260,659 of QEOU01007559.1, forward strand.
AACCTTAAGTCTCACTAAATTCATGTGCCAAAGTTTGCAAAGGTACAACCCTTAACGTTTGATCAAAGCCTATGTACTGAATGCCACATATTTTGAAACCTCAAATCATATCCAAATCCTTTCTTACAATCTATAGCCGTAAACCTAACATCAAGTTAAACTTACATAAGTCTTCAGAATCTAAACCTCAACTCTTATTGAAATCACTTCATACAGTCTGCAAATCTAACACCTGGGATTTGATCAAACCTATGTGCGCCTTCAGAATCTGAAAAAATATTTCGTGAAATCCTCAGAAGTCCAAAACTTCATATTTGAAGAGCTCATATATTAAAGTCCACAAAATCTAAGACCTAGCATTCGATCAAGCTTATATACACCTCCAAAATCTAAACATTCAATCTTATCAAAATCATTTCATAAAATCTACAGAATAATCCTACAAAATCTAAAACCTCAATGTCATGAAATCAGTTCTTAAAATCTGCAAAATCTAAAACCTCAGATTTCATAGGACACATCCCATAAAGTCTACAGAACCTCAAACTTTAAATCTCATCCAAATTTTTTTTTTTTAAGTTTGTAAAATCTCAAACATGGCTCTGATATCAACTATAACGTCTCATACCCCAAGGGGTCAGAGAGTTACTTCCTGTCACCTAAAACGATCTCTCATAACACAAATATATACTCAAAAGCTCCATAGAACATAAATTCATTTGTTCAAACCAAATAATTAATTTAAGCACTTAACATAACTCAAAAGCTCTACAAGGACATCAAAGAAAGACCTTAACATAACTAATTTAAGTCTCTGTAAAAACGCAATAAAAGTATCTACATCTCAAAATACCAAATCAATAGAAAGTAACAAATCTACTGGATAGGACTCTCCCATAATCACTTGTACCATTTGGCACTTATTCTCCTACATTCAACTAGTCTTGCTCATGCTTCAACTCTTGCTTTCCAGCTGAACCATCAAAATCATCTGAAAAATATATATAGTAGAGATAATTGGGTGAGTTATTAACAACTCAGTAAGTAGTAAATATATACTAGTATGTAAACATGAGCCAGTTACCATATGCAGAACAGACCATTTATTAAAATATTAGAATGACAATTCAAAAATTTTAATATACAAAAGTCATTTGGCACGACATAACTTAACAGTATCATATCATAACACATTCCATATTTAACCCCCGTGATAGGGTTGTACTATTCTCTGTGGCTAAACCGGGCAGAAATAAAGGTGAATCCTAGTGGAGACTTGAGACGTGCATGACTTAGAGTTATAAACAAACCTGGCTTGGACTTAATAGGTTTGGGTCCATTTCACGACCAAAAGTATTAATGGGCTTTAACTTAATTATTGAGTCTAGTAATATTCCATAATTCATTTAATTTAATTATGGGCTTGTTGCCTATTCAAAATAATCCAATGAATCTCGATTGGGCTTCCTAGAATATTAGCCCAAAATCATCCGCTAAACACTAACAAGCCTTAAAATAAACTTTTTGACTCTCGGAATAATTAAAATCCCAAACCAACCTCAGCATTTATTGCTCGTGGGCTTATCCAAAAGAGTCAATTAAACCTAATTTAGGCCCAATAAATTATCCATGTTTCATGGATTGGGTCGTTACACCTAGAGAAAGAACTATCTACAAAAGCAGTTGCAGGAATACTGTGAATAAGATAAATAGAAATTTAAGATACGACACACTGGATTATATACTATGCTCCAATATTTATGCTTACCAGAAGAGGAATATAGGATACCCATAGAAATACAATTTGATTTCAAACATATTTCAGACAACGACTAATTTTTTTTCTTTGAGTAATTGGAATCTAGCCATTTACAGTACTTCTTTCGGGGAAAAGCAAAAAAAAAAAATAGAAGAAAAGTAAGTTAAGTGGACAAAAGGGAAGCATTCCTACCAAACACATCCACAACAATGAAAATGATAGAGGTGACAATTCGTGTTCGTGAGTTGTGTACGTGTCATGTCAAGTCATAGCCACAACAACCTGATGCCAACCATGATCTTAAAATCTTCTTCCAAGGATCGTCGTAAATATTGTTGAAAATCAAAGTTGTTGTTCCTTGCTGACACATGAGCTTGAAATGTTTTTGAACAAGTGCCTGATGTTGATCTTAATTTGATCCCATTTATACCTAAGATAATTTTTAATCAATTTTTGCTGGGTATTATGATCAATGAAAACTGTGTCAAAATTGAAAGAACTTCACAACACAAATTTGAAAGCTAAAAGGTTTCATCATGGAAGGGATATTTTCAATTCCCACTAGACCAAGCCTGGACCAAGTCTAAGAAGCCCAACGGCTAGGATGTAACCGGCATGGGAGATGGGGCAACACTTGCTCTTACACAACCCTGTCCAAATGACATGCAAGGATGCCACACCGCTTTAAATGTGCAGATACGAAGCGCAGACAGGAGAATCCGGCGGGAGGCACTGTTCTTAACAGAATGCTCAGGTGGTGGCCACACTCACTCATCTGCCATAAGGAACGTGCCCTGAGAGAACCACGACGTATTAAACGTGATAGTGTGGTACCCTGTACGAGAGACGAATGCCCCCAGCATAGGAAATGGGGCCCACCTCAATAGGAAGTATAATAGCTCAACCCCAAGTAAGAAACTAACTCTCACGTACTCTTACAGACAAAAGTTCTCTCTAAGAATCAGAAAACTGACTTAGGCATCAGAGGAGTTTCACTACCCCTCGAGCCCTTACATTTCATGTGTTGCAGGACCATTGAGCTCGGTGACAAGGGTGCGAAACACGTCGTCAATAGTGGCGCTATTTGTGGGATTTCAATGAAGTAACTTGTCCTTTGCATGTCGGCTACAACAAGCTCACAAACAACCCGCGGCCAGGAAGCATCTTCAAGCAACATGGAATGAAGGTTCACAGAAATGGAGGAGCACATTAAGAGGATTGCGGTGGAGGTAGAGAATCTTCCACAAAAGAATGAAGTCCTATGGAGAAGAAATGGTGGGTCTGGATAGGATGCCGAGCCAAGTCAAAATGAGCATGCCGAATCACGAAGTGCCGGAGGGGTAGATCAATGCTGGCAAATGGTCGTAGGGTTGATTAACGGAAGAGCTTCATCATAAATAGTGTTCAAATAGGAACTGATGATCAAATATGTTTACACTAATTGCTATACACATTAATGATATTTTCGACAACGAAAAGCAATGATAGAGATCAAGTATAACTTGTCAACTTGGGCATGGATCTTTATAATTCCCATATATCTTCCGTGGTTGCCTTTGTATAGAGGCTTTCAAATAATAGACAAGATAAATTCAACTAGAACTCTAATATTAGTACGTACTACTATACCTATATATATACTTCTAGAATATTTGATCAATTTGATCACATGAGATATTCTGATGAGCACATATAATACATGATCTATTGCAGATCGGTCGAAATTACTCCTAATTAAAAAAAGATTCCGACAAAGACATTAAGAAAATAAGACAAAAAGCACCATGAATGATTTCATTGGGTACTACTGCCCAACACAAAAGCAGACTACTCCCTTTTCCTTTCAAGTTTCTGCCGCTTGAGGGTGTTGTTTGCCGAACAGCATTTCATGGCTAGAAGTTAAGCTTCAAATTAATTCGCAAACCAAATCTCATGATCAAGAGCAGAAAGAAAAGACAGTAATAAATGATTTGAAAGATGGCCATCATGAAGACAACTGATTACAAAATGTAAGAAAGGGGCACCCATAGTGGGCACCCCTTCACCTTCTCTTGGTGGTTATGAAGTGGTTTAAGAACCACTTCATAAGACTTGATGACTGGCCATTAAGGGCCAGCCGGGGGTTACACTTAGAGGGGCTATTTACATAGCTCCTCTCCCCATTGGATCATACAAGCATCACAAACAAGAAATCTCTCTCTCAAATGGTTCTCTCTAGTCCCGGCATTTAAGCTGTGGAATATGTGGGTGTTGCTCTGGTATTGCTACGTAGCACACTCCACCATCGATACGGGAGATTCCGGATGAACGACGACGACGACAACGACGACGAAGAATCTGTGGAACAACCGCACTAGATCCTAGATATTTACGATGAGGTAATATCGCCTCCGTTGTGTACTTTGATCTAGTATTTCTAACATTGGTATCAGAGCCACAGATCGGTTGTTCTCGTTTTGTAATTTGCCGTGCGTATTGTGATTTTGTTTTACCGAAATTTTTTTCCCGCACGATGAAATTTTTTTTAAAGCACGATGAGAAAATTTTTATTTTCTCTCGGTAACCAACACACCACCGTGAGAGGTGTTTCGTGTAATATTCGCCACTTGATGGATGCTGATCATGGTTAACACAACAAAAGGATTGCTACACAGGCATCGGGTGTGGCCATATCTTGAGGCAACAACCTGCACTGGAGGGTAATGTGCACCCCGATGCTATGAGCACCACAAGAGTCACCAGTGAATCATGGGTGCTACGAACACCGTTGTAGTGTCCATGACCTCGGTGCAACGCGCGTCAGAGGACTGCGGCATGCACTTGAGGTGCTGATGCCACAGACCAAGTAGAGCACCACAGTTGGTGGCTGGCTCCTCGTCGGAGGCGCTGTGTTCTGCTGCGCGCAGAGCAACGCGCACCATGGTGTGCTGCGAAGCTCTGCATTGCACAGAGCATGGCAGCTCCATTTTCCTGAGTTGCGCTGAGCAGCGGACGCCACGCCGATGAAGTGCTGACTGCCGTGTGCAGATCCAAGCCCAGCAATGGGAAGAGCCGCTCTCGTGGCCAAGTACAGCACGCTGCCACAAGGGGCAGCGTTGGGTGGTGGCGAGCTGGAGGCTCTGCTGTTTGCAGAGGAGCATCACGAGTTTTTTTGTGTTACTGAGCGCACCAAGAGCAGGGTGCTGCCAACTCTGCTGCACGCAGAGGAGCACGGCAGCTCCGCGGCTCCCCAACATGCGACTGCGGCGCTTCTAACTGCCAGGATGTGGCGGTGATGCAGACGGGGCAGCCAAAAGCAGCTGTCTTCCATGGTGGGCAGAACTTTGTGGAGTGGAAGATAGGGTGGCAGCGGTTACAAGTTGATGATCCATGTTTTTAATTTTTTTCTTCCGTTACAAGCACTGTAACCATTGGTTTGAGGAAGAAGAAGAACAGTAAAAAAAAAAAGTTTTTTTTGTTTATTTTCACTATACGGGCTGGAGGCTACAGAGTGAAATGGGTTGTGGGCTATAAAACAAATGGGTTGTTTTGAATAAATAAAGCTTTTCGACCTGGCCCATATTTTTTTTTCCAGCAAAACAAAAATAGTTTAAGTTATCTATTTTAGGCTTCTACTGTTTTGGGCCATTTTTTTAAAATCCGGCCCGTATCATATCCTGTTAAGAGTGCTTGTGGATTGGGTTGTGAGTCCAGCAGGCACAAGCCTACTTTGCAGCTGGGAGCCCAAAGGGGTGCGGCCCATTGGCTGTCTAAGAACAGTGTTTTTTGACAAAATGCTTGGGTGGTGATTTGAACCCAAGACCTCACACACAAAGACTATTAAGCTCACCCATTTGAATTAGAGCTTATTGTTATTGTGTTTGTTAATTTTATTTATTTATTGAGCATGTTATTGTGGCATAAAATATTTTTTTGAAATATTTTTGCATGTCATTATGGTTATTAAATGCATGCTTGCCATGATATTATTTTTGTCACATTTGTTTGGCATTTTATTTTTCATTATAAATTGCCTAGATTATTATTTTTATGAATAATAATTATTTGAATGAAATGTGATGATTATTTTTTGTACATGTATTGTGATTACATGTAATTGTACGAGCTTATTTTATCACTTGTATTGTTAGACTATTTTTAAGAATTGTCTACAATTATTTAGAATGTTATGAACTAGAAGATTCAATAGCCTGAGTTTGATTAGTCCATGCTTGTGATTGGCTCATATTGATTTCTTCAATCAAAGAAGAAATTATTTTTTCATGTGAATAACTCAGTAGATTGCTTATCCTAGTGGGAGTATGATTGAGATTAATTTAGAATTAATCTCCTATACAATATAAATTTGCGTGAAAATTAAGTTAGAAATTAATAATTAGACACTGAGGTGCAAGAGATGATTAGGAAGCATAGCGAATTTTCGATCTTGCAACATGTATTAATTATTTTTGTTTTGACTTAGATTAATGCGGCAAATTTATTAAATGTGTGTGCAATTAGATGCGCATAGTTTAGTAACTTTGAGATAACCATGAAGAAAACCTAGAGATTATTTGTACGACTTAATCGTCGCATTAATCTCTTCCATGAGTAGTAGTTGGAAACAAATAAAGATTATTTTGAGAGTCAGATAGTCTTAGACCATCATTATTGTAAAACCTCTAAAATGTCTAGAATAAAATTGGAAGTGTGCGTGGGACGCATGCACTACAATGTTTATAGAAGTTTATGAGATCAACTATCATATAGAGCTAAATCACTATTTTGCCTTTAAGAATCTTGTGGGTAATAGAAGAAATTGCGCGTTGTTTTTGTAACACAAAGATTAATTGCTCCTATATTTTGAGGTTGAGCATTATAATCTTAAAGCAATTTAGATTACTCACAGATAAGAACATACTCTCTAAAATATGCTAGTATGTCTGGCGAGTAAGGATATTAAAATCTGAGTGTGCAAGCGTGTTAAGGACATTCTTGATTGGCACATTCATTTTTTTAAAGATTTTATCAGTGCACCTTTATGTGGTATTAGCATTGGTAATCTTGCTCAAGTTACATTTCTCTCTAGCGAGAACAGATAGGTTCTTGCAGATATATAAACTTTGGAGCACCCCTTGAAAGTAATACCAAGCACCTTGGAGGTTTGCATGGCAACTGTAGCAAAAGTCTGAATAATTAGGTATTACTTATCTAAACCAAAACTAAAAATTTTGCTCGTGGTTGCACTGATGCAAGATAGGTTTTATGTTAATATAATTCCTCGCAAAGTTTTTTCTTTTTCTCTCCTATAGTAGATTGAAGAATATGAAAAATATTGTGTATGCAAGAAATAAGGATATGTCGCTAGTTAGCAGCTAAAACGTCACATATTGCATTTGTTGCACAAAACGATGTTTTTATTAGCGATATTTGTGAAGTCTATACCTAATTTGATTTAAGACTTATTGAAAGTAGTGGTGTTAGTGAGAATTCCTAGAGGTTTGAAAGTTGGATGGTCACTTATTGACTCAATGGTATTATTTCTCAGGTGGGGAAATGATATATTAAAATATGCCATAGAGGTATAGGATGATGGGTGTGAAACTTGAGAAATTGAAAATTTTCTCGCTAATGAGATCCCTCTCCTTGGTTTAGTAGAGTCAAAGAGAAAATGTAATATGAGCATTTTCTATGTGAAAGTTCCTATACATGCACACTAAAGACTTTGATAATAAATATGTTGTTTCATCATATAAATGCGATCTAAAATTTTTTTATGAAAATATATTTTTCAGTTAAAATTTTTTCAAAATCGCAATCGTATGAGTTATATGATGAAAACAATTATCTTGCAATTTATTGACTTGCCGAGAATGGTGTTATAAAGGAATTATGGCGCAAAGCAGTTGTTACATCACACTTGGGTTGATGTAATATGGGTTGCAGCCTTAATTCTGATTTGTCGTCCTTAGATGAGTTCATTCGCTTTTGAGAAAGGCTGAGTGACTATTTTGTGCAAACGTGAATTCTATTAAAAGTCGAGAGGATCTAAGTTTGATCATTTTTTTGGTTGTGTCAAGAAAATTACTTGTATTTTCGGCGAGGGTGGGGAATTTTGAATTTTTGTAACACTTATTTGTGGAAAGAACGTTTTCATCACATTTCATTCCACATTACCTTAACTTTAATTTTTTCAAAATTATTTTTATATAAGATCGCCGAAAATAGTGGGAGTAATTCAACAACTAGTGGGAGTATACCTTTGAGTTAAGGTGTACCATTAGTGATAGTGACTCCCAAAAGTTATAGAATATAAGGATCCTCATAAATAGCGTGGTAGCTTTATATCAATATTCTTTCGTCGTTTAGAGACTATAAGAGAATATTTGTAATATGGCTCTGCTAAAGGTATTGAATTCACATAATAGGAATCTCAATATAGAATCTTAGATTCACTTCACTTATATGATCCAACCTGGGGTTGTTGATCTAATTGATAAAGGAAAAGTGGAGTTGATAAAGGTATAGATCCATCTCTTGGCACTAATTGAGTTGCATTTAGATAACTATTGATCGCATATTTATTGAAACTTTTCTTAAAGGTGTTAAATAGCTGATTCTCATATGAGAATTAGATGGTTAGCTTTTGTGATGTTTAGGCATGAAGTACCTTGAGCGCATGATTGTTTCTAGTACTATTTTGGTACAGAAAGTGAATGAATGATTCTGGTGCTGTTTACATGCGGCCTAAACAAACCATCTATTTAAATATACCAATGTACCTAGTCGTTTTTTTTATTAAACGACCTATTAAATAAAATGGGATTCTTTGAACGCTGTTGACAATATTAGAAAAGTGTCATAATGAGATATATTGCGAACTGGTTATCTTAAATAATTAATTGTTGCCTAATAAGAGGTTTTTCATACTATGAGGTGATGGACATGGGTTTATGAAAAGAAACTCAAATTTCATGTCTTGTGAGACTATTTTTGAGGAAAATAGTTTCTAGGAACTCTTGTTCAAAATCTATAGACAATTAATGAGATGGAAAATACTAAAGAATCTAGTTTTGCCTATACTATTTGGTGTTTCCATTATGGTTTGCTCATGGGAGTTAGAGGTTAAGTTTTTGTTAGAGGGTAAATATGGCTTACTTGGTTAAGTGAGTTTATGATGCGATTGTCGTTAATAGTAACGACTAGACTATTATGATTGTCTTTGGGGTAAAGGCCTTAATCGCTTTAACCTTAATAAAAAATAAATTATGGTTATCTCACATGCTTTTGTTGAGTGCAAGAGATTTAAATGAAACACTGAAGTCGCAAATTAAGATTGCTGAATAACATTTGTGATCACTTTGTAGATTCTTAAAAATCGCAGTTAGACTTGCTGACTAGAATCTACGGCTTATATTGTGAGTTTGACCTAAATGAGATTCTCGATGAGTCATCGTTGACTTCATGATTGTGCAAAAGACTTTTACATGTAAAAGCTGAGTCTCTTGGTAGGAGCATGTTTTGGAAAGTTACTATACATTAGTATGTGCATGGAGAGAAATGGTCATTAAACACCACTTGAGAGTTGTGGTTTAATAATTTGTTGTTGACCATGTGATTTCTCTGTACCTCACGTTATTGCTCGTCATGCACATGATACTGATGTGTTTTATGATCATGTGGCGTGATTGGAAGCAATCTTTAGTATGCACACACATTCACCATAAATTTAGGAGTTATGGTGAAAAATGTATATTGACAGGCTTAGATCAGCTCACTCACATGAGCGATCACCTTTGGCGCTACAAAGAGGTAGCGAACAAAAATGAGACAATGTGTTACTCGATACTTGTCCAGAGAGGAATAAGTTGTAAGACACAAAAGATATGTCGCCTTAGTGGGAGCTAAGATGAGGTCTAAGGACCGTGCATGGTTACCCACAATCCATGTAGCCTTTGGTTTAGCCAGATGCGAGATCCTCTTTGGCGCTTTGGATAGCGAGCAAATGGAGGGATTCGGGTTAGGCGCTAAGATAGTGACTAGACTAAGATCTGTACGGTGAATTGAGAATAGATATACGCTCTTTCTTTGGAAAGAGAACTCCACCGTAACATGTATTTCATACTACATGTGCTTTTGCTACCAACAGTAGAGGTGAGTGAATGGTTCCCTGCTTCCTCACCGTGTGAGTCCTATAGGTTATAATTAATGACCTTAATTTATTTATGCCCTTAGGAGACCTTTGACTATGTCACGAGGTTGATGTTTTAGTGTCTGCTACTTTGGCATGTTATCTATGGCCATGAATGATGCGGTCTAAAGAGGCATTGCTGGGAAAGCGACTAAACTGAAACTAAATGACATGAGCGCGAAGGGAAGACTATTTGGTAACACATCGATAATGGTGTGTACTCATTGCCGGCAAGTTATGTTGCTTCCTGGGAGTTGCAATATAGCTGTGAGTACATCATGTTTTATGGAGATTAAGCATTGCTCTGAGTCGTTTGGACTCGAGAGGGATTAGGGATGCTTAGTCTGATGTGACCAAATGAGTCGGGGCATAACGAGACACTTTTAGGGATGTTGCTATGCTTGGTCTTCTCTAGGAGAGATTTGGTATAGTGCTCCCATTTTTCTTTTACAGCTGTGCTCGATGGTCGCATGATCTATTTGCCAGTATGAACAAGATTGAGAACATATTGAGGGATGCATATCTGGGGTCTTACCCACTATGTGTAAGTGGGAGATGTAAGAAAGGGGCACCCATAGTGGGCACCCATAGTGGGCACCCTTTCACCTTCTCTTGGTGGTTATGAAGTGGTTTAAGAACCACTTCATGAGACTTGATGACTGGCCATTAAGGGCCAGCCGGGGGTTACACTTAGAGGGACTATTTACATAGCTCATCTCCCCTTTGGATCATACAAGCATCACAAACAAGAAATCTCTCTCTCAAATAGTTCTCTCTAGTCCCGGCATTTAGGTTGTGGAATATGTGGGTGTTGTTCTGGTATTGCTACGTAGCACACTCCACCATCGATACAGGAGATTCCGGATGAACGACGACGACAACGAAGAATCTGTGGAACAATCGCACTAGATCCTATATATTTACGATCAGGTAATATCACTTTCGCTGTGTACTTTGATCTAGTATTTCTAACACAAAAAATATCAACTAAATCTGCTCATCATGATAGCTTGTTAATTAAGGGTTGTGTGTGTGTGTGTGGGGTTTTTGTTTAAGAAAAGAGATCTTTGACCTAGATTGTGCATGCAGCATACCAATTTTCGAAATTAGCTCTTGACACCAATACATATGACAGTTGGAAAGTAGAAACTAAGCTACTCTTCCAAGATATATATATATCATCTAACTAATTAATGGGTACTGAGTAAGCAAAGTTAGGCAAAATTATGTACAAATATTTTCTCTCATACAAAATTAAATTGCTTAATTTATTCTATTCTACTGATGATCACTGCTAGAGCCAAGATTCTTTTCTTTGGCGTTTGATTAATGGAATAACTTTATCATAAATAGTACTTAATTTTCTTATCAACTTGGACATGCATGGATCTTTATTTAAATAAGAAATTAACGGAAAATATTAAAAAATCACAATCAAACTTTTCATTAATTTGGTGTTAACTTCTTGTGTTTATCTTTTATATATATATATATATATATATATATATATATATATATATATGACTTTATGCCAAAAAAGGTACATTTTTAAAAGTCTTCTTTGAATTGCAAAACTGAAAGCAAAAGCATAATTTTTAGAGAACATTGATTGTACAGAGCTAAAACAATTAAATTCATATTATATTATAATTGTATTGTAACGCTCCGACCACGAGGGTCCGGAGAGTTAACTCATATAACCTAATAACCAACTTCAACAATCCTAATGTATTTCTAAATCCAAGAATATATACTTTCAAAACTTCAAATCAAACGTAAATACTTCAAATTAATAACCATGCATACTCACATTTCAAATCCTCAATCCAACAACTCAAATAAAAAATATTAACTCTTCTTCAGGTCCCAAATAACAAACTAGAATAAAATAAAATTTACATAAGTCTCCATAAACCGTCTAAATCTATTGAAATCAACTTAATAAGTAAATAACATCCAACAGCAGTATTAATACCGCGAGATCCCCAATATCTATTCCTAGATAATCTTGTCCACAACCTCTAATACTAATCCTCAGCTGAACCATCAATGTCATCTGAAAATATTATGAAGATTAAGGGGTGAGTTATCAACAACTCAGCAAGCAGAGAGCATATACTAGTATGTAAACATGAGCATTTATGACATTCAGTATACAAATAAAAATATTTACCTTCAGAATGCAGAAACGACATATTTACTTTCGAAATGCATAAACAAACTTAGTACAAAAACATTAGAGCGAAACTTCCAAAAAGGCAAACTTATTTCCCAAAAAGAAAAATCCATTGGCATATCCAAACTGAAACATTATAATCATATAATCTCTTAGCATCACATTGGGACAAATACCATGTTTAACCCCCGTGGTAGGGTTATAAACCACCATTATACCCGTGGCTGGGCCGTATACCATGTTTCACCCCCGTGGTAGGGTTATAAACCACCATTATACCCGTGGCTGGGCCTTAACAGAAAACAGAACAGATATCATCGGAATCAGATCACAATCATATACAGAATCAAAACTTCATGCCAAGGTTTTCAGATGACACATCATATCAAAAAAAAATATTGAATAGCTTTAGATCACTTCACATGTTCGAAATAAACAAAATCAAAATATTCTCATTTATTCATAACAAAACTTTTAGATTTTCATATTCGCTCTTTTGCATAGTTCAGAAACAAAATGCACAAAATTAGCTCATATCTACACCAGTCATGACAGAAAATACTTTCTCTTATATTGAATTTATGCCTATGCAAAATAAACATCTGAGGTTGTTTTCAGATCATTTCTTTTCAAAAACAAACATGCTTATTTTCAAAGTCAACCTCATTTCATTTCTTTTATGCAAAACTAGTATATGAACCCCGCTTACCTGACTTCCGTGTACAAAATATGCCTTGGATCTGTCCTCTAACCATATCACAACCTAAAACAATAAATGTATACCACATGATTAATAATCCGAACAGGTATATCACTATGCTCAATTTATAGTACTTAAATCAGCCTCTTTTTGTCTAAAATTCTCCACAAGGTAAATATGGACAGCCCATTTCAAACCGTCAATATTTTCACTCTAGCACCACCAAGTAATTTCCACCCAACAGCCACTTAACCCAACCAAACCAACATAAAAATAACCCAAAAATTTACACTAAACAGTCCCAATTAATAGCCCGAAACAGTCTACAAAGCCATCCAAACAATCATACTCCTCAACTTCAAGAATTCCATCACACTCAACCACAAACCAACAGATAAATACCAAAACAACATAAATTAACATAGTTAACAAATTGCCAAAAGTTTACTACAGTAGTGCAAACTCTGATCAACACCCCAATCATATGAGTAACCCTACTACATTTCACAGTCCAACCATAATATTAAAAAAACTACCAAAAGCTTCGGTACAAGCTTACCTAAAAGAGTCACAAAAATTTCGAACTACTTCGAATGGGTGCAACCCACTGTAATCTAAGCCCAAATTTCACTGAAATCTCTAGTAAAAGAGATAGTGGTCTGCATAAAGCAAGGTGGAGGGGTCAGAGTGTGTGCATGGCAAACCAAAACAGAGTGGGTGTGTGCGTGAAAAACAACCAAAGAAAATATAATGAAAGAGGGTCTGTGTGTGTGCAATTACAGAGGATAGAACAAAAATTTAGAAGTGAGATTAGTGAATAGGAGGGATGATTACCGAAAAGAAAAGCTCCAGAGAGTGAATTTGACAACGACACAAGATTTCGAGACCTACGAAGACGATGCACATTGCCGAAACCCAAAGGGACAAAATTCACAAAACTATCTAAGAGGCACAGAGAAAATATAGGAAGGGAGAGAGGGATGACTCACTGTCGTGGAACCCAAGTCAACAGCGATGAGCTTTCGAGGACACACGAAGAGAAAGAGAGCAACGCAGCTCCCGCAAGGATGAACCAATAGAGTAAGAGGGAGAAAAATCGAAGTGATTCAGGAGTGGTGAGGGAAATCTTCAAGTGAAGAACCGAGTATAACTGCAGGAACGTGAGGAGCAGGTGTGCGGGTTGGAGATAAATTCGAAAACCAGAGCAACTGGGAAGGAAAAGAGAAAAAGAAAATAATGAAGGAAAAGAAACTGACGGGGAAGAAGGAATTCAAAGGGAAGGGGACTTACCAAAAACGACGCCGTTTGCTGGAGTCGGGCTAGGCTTCATCTCAAGCTGGGCCTTGAGCCCGAATGTTACATGTATGCCATGAAACTGATGATAAAATGATGCTTTTGATCTTTTCAACATACCAAAACAGTATATTATATTCACTATATGAATTCATAATTTTACATACAAAAACTTGAATAAAACTGGCTAAGATCGATACAATCTGTATAAAACAGCTTGTTAATTCTATAGTTGAGGCTAACGTTAATTGGTCTCTATAATATTAAAAGATCAAGTAGTATTAAGATATTCTTAAGGCTCAAGCCTCATGCTAATCACGATTGGGGGTGATGCGTGATATCAATGGTATGCATGAGTTCTCAATTCTTGCGTAAAGGACATTAATGTTTGAGTGTAAAAATTATTGTATTGGCATTTAATCAATGATAAAACTTAATCTCATTGAGTCGTGATTGTTTTTAATTTGTTGATCAGTTCGGTTTAAAATTGGACAAAAATTTTGTAGTTACGATGATTTCAACATCTCGCAATCAAGATATGCATAGAGATCTCACTAGATGCCTTGCGAGATGGCTTGGTCAATCGAGGAGGTTTCCATGCAGATTTGTGGCCAGGAGCACTAACAAACTCCATGGCGAGCAAACTCAGTGGGCGACTACTTTGTTCTGAGCTGCACCTCATTGATCGTTGCAACTTGCAACCTACTTGAGTGGTTCGGCGACTGGACCTTCATGACGAGTTATAGTTGAGTGAGTTGCCCGTGGTGCGACTGGCGAGAAAGGCGAGGGACTTGGGAGAGTAGCACCATGAGGTGTCTAGACCTCCTTGCTAGAGATAGAAATATTCGGCGAAGCAGGTGGTGGTTGAGCTGGTTCCCTCAAGTTGCTCGTCGTCGTGCTCCCAGCATGGTGGCGTCCTCTACCCACTGCCCTGTGCAAGGTTGTGCCTTGCCCATGCCCATCCTCCGTCTGCAAAGTGGTTGACTTCAGGAGTAGATAAACCACCCCACCGGCAACATAAGTTGCTGGCGGTGCGAGTGGTGGCTAGTGGTGGCCTTGCTGGCTCACGGACGCCGGTGTGTGGGCCTCCGGTAGCTTGTTGCTCTCTGCCCACTATTGTGCACGGCGTGCACAATACTTCGATCTGGTGAGTTTCAGGCAAAAGCCTCCATCGTCGCTGCATCTCTGTATCACAGGTGGGTCACCAATGGTTGTGGCTTCCGCATGATGGAGGAAGTGGGTGCATGCCATGTACCCCTTCCTATGTACACAGTGCACAGTGCACGTGTGTAGTGCATCCGTTTCTATTTCTTGCGTTCTTCCTCCACGTATAATATATATATATATATATATATTCGTTGTAGTGTTAGTTTGTAAACAAAAAGAAAAATAACAAAGTTGAAGAGATCTTATATAGGTTTTGGAGACGATCTTGTGAGTCACGAAATTCCCCTACTCTTATTTCTAGCATTAAGAAATCTCGATTTGCGTGCGATTGCGTGGTGGTTGGCGTGTGAAAATCACGTTGAAGTCTGTATAGATCCCATAGACGGCGTTACTGTTAAGGACGTGTTTCACACTACCAACTACACGAATGACCTGCAACGAACAAAGGGGCAGCACTGGGTGCCCTGGGTAGACTCTGATGCTTAAGTCAAAAATAGTATGAGAATAAATGTATGTAAAGAAGTGAATCAAGTTCAAGTCTCGTATTTGTTACCTCATGTAGGCTATTTATAGAGGTTATTTCTTTGGAGTGATAGAGTTCAATTCACATTGTGAAACATTTTCTTTTTAGGAATCTGAGTCCATCTCCTGTTAGAAGTGTGAGTCCATCTCCTATTAAGAGTCTGTCTTTCTTCTTGACTTTATCGGCCCTTAGCTAAAACTGTGGGGTCTCAAATATCCCTTCCAATGGCATCTAATTAATGATAAAACTTAATCTCATTGAGTCGTAATTGTTTTTAATTTGTTGATCAGTTCGGACGTTTAGAATTGGACAAAAATTTTGAAGTTACGGTGATTTCAACATCTCGCAATCAAGATATGCATAGAGATCTTGCTAGATGCCTTGCGAGATGGCTTGGTCAATCGAGACATGCATATGCTTATCACTAGAAGCACATAACCCTAGCTTCTAGCTAGACATGTCGTACTGTGAAACATTTTGGTCAAGGACTCAAGTGTAGGGGTGCTACCCGCCCCCTACGGGGCGAGGGCACCCCTTCCTCGCACCCCGCCCCGGGGGTGGGGTTTTCACCCCCGTCCCCCGCCCCCGGGATGCGGGGGCGGGGTACCCCGCCCCGATGGGCGGGGTGCGGGGCGGATTGGGAATCCGCCCCGCCTATTTTCAATTAAAAAAAAATTATTTTTATTTAATTTAAAAATTATTTATAAGTGTAAAAGTAATT
This sequence comes from Juglans cathayensis, assembly GCA_003122765.1. NCBI lineage: Eukaryota > Viridiplantae > Streptophyta > Magnoliopsida > Fagales > Juglandaceae > Juglans > Juglans cathayensis. The sequence goes on from QEOU01007559.1 coordinate 277,168, forward strand.
AAAAATACATTTTTAGATCTAAATTATAAATTTAAATTTTGTAAATATGGCTATAATTTAAAAACTATGTAATTTTTAAATTTGTTAGTGCATATTTTGTATAAATTGTAGTGTATTAGTTTTTAAATTATGTAGTTTTTAAATTTATCAATGCATATTTTGTGTAAATTGTAGTGTATTAATGTTTAAACTATGTAATTTTTAAATTTGTCAATGCATATTTTATGAGCAAGTCTAATAAATTGTAATATATATTTATATATACACAATTTTTAAAATATAAATATATATTTAATAATATATATATAAAAAAATGAGGGCGGGGGAAATGCGGGGCGGGGTTGGGCCCTCCCTGCCACCCGCCCCCGCTAGGTGCCCTAGATGCGGGGCGGGGTGGAAGCGGAGCGGGGCAGCGGGGGCCCGCCCCCGCTGCCCACCCCTACTCAAGTAAACTTACTCGTACGTCACACGTCCCCGCGGTAGTACTATTCAAGCTAGCAAATAATTTCTTTGAAGTGAAGGAGTTTTCAGAAGTAGTTTTTCCTTTGAAGTGGAGAAGTTTCAAAAGTTTTTCTTTCATGACCAAAATCAGCTTTGTGTTCATTGTGTTAACTGTTTTTTTTTTTTTTTTCATATATGTTATTGTTTGAAATATTGGTCTAAATTAGCTTTATTTTGATAAAAATTCCAGCTATATATAAGTCGTCAATGTGCTAACACATGTGTACTACTTGTACTTTTTTTTTTTTAAGTCAAAATATCAATACTTTTTTATGGTGACCGATGTGAAAAGCTTCGAGAACAGCGGTGTGTTAAGTATATCAATAAATAAATAAATAAATAAAACTTGTAAATAGATTTTTTTCTTTCTTCAAGTTATACGCATTCATCTCAATATTAAGTTTTCAGAATCTGTGCCAAACTGAGTTTTCAGAAACCGTAGTTGCTCTTAACACTTATATATATATA